>JAKSZP010009642.1:0-76457 GCA_022478985.1 Massospora cicadina | reverse complement strand
CACCATCAAAGAATGGTGATGGGTAGTTTTCAACCCTTACCACTGAGGGGACCTACCCCACAGTATCCTCAGCAGCAGCATACTTATCAACACTTTGTAGCAATAGCTCTTGGTCAACCTCCCCAGTTCTGTGAAGCATCTTAGGGCCAAGCGTGGATTCTCAGGGGGATGTGATAATGGGAATCCTTTCGAGACTTGTCCCATAAGAGCTTAAATCTGACTCAGCTTTATTTATATATAGTTCCCATTAAATGCAAAGTTTTTGAGCTTCTGAGGCAAGCTTCCCAAATCTGATAGCGGGTTTGACTTCACCATCCATTACCAACATGGTGATACCTCCTTTGATGAGAATTCGCCAACCTCCACAGGATGGAGATACATGGGAGCAATCACCTCATAAGTAATAACTTTTGACTTGGGATAGACTCTGCAAACCCTTGAATTCCACCAAAATTGAGGGGGTAGCGTTGGGGGCCACCACCCCCTTAAAGTAAAATACACATCTTTGGGAGCCATATTTATAGGGGTCTTTCAGGTGAAGCAACTTAAGCCAAATTAATTGTGTCATTTACAGTGACTTGGGGGCTAGACTCCCGCTGACCCTTGCATTTATTCAAATTGGAGGATTTGGAGTAAACAAAACCTCCATTTCCAAAGCTGAGCTTGAGTGGTCAGGGGTGGTAATCATAGGGTCTCCACAGGTGAAACCAACATGGATAAATAGACTGGACTTAAAATTAAAACCTCAGGGCTAGAGCCCTGCTGACTTTTGAGACCTATAAGCCAAAGGTATGGAAGCAAAACTTTCCACCTCCAAAAGATTTCTTGAGATTTCTGGGCTAGTATTTATAGGGGTCAGTGTGGGTGAAACAATGATGGCCAAAATCACCTGTCAGTTTTCCAGTTGGGGTAGGAAAACCACCCCAAGAAACTTCAATCAGATGATCCAAGTTATCAGGGGGAGTTCACCATACCAGAGTATTCCTTGCCGGTGGATCCAAAGTGGAATGAATAGATGCTATTTTAACTACATCAGTAAGGGGTAAATCCTGGGATGAATGCAAAATTTATTCAAATGCTGCACCAAGGGGCTCCCCTCCTGGCGGAGGGTGAATAACCCATTAAAGGTTTGGAATTAAGACACATCCAGATGATGTGCCTCCTGAAAACATCCCAAACCTTCCATAGGCTTCCATAAAAGTGGCGGTGCCCAGAACACAGTAATTACCCATTCCGCTGCACCAGGGGACAAGTGTCATACAAATAATGCAGGGAGATGTCAGATGAGAGCTATTTGAATTTAGCAGGATCAAAGCTTCTGAAGCCATGGAATCTAGCGCCTGTTGGATTTAAATATACTTCCAGGGCAGGTCTCAGAATACAACCAGCAGGATTCTGGAGGGTCCAAAACTCATCAAGTACAGGCAGAAAGTTAGGGCCTCCCCATCAGATGTGGTGAGACTAATGCTGAGCCATAATAACAGTAAACCAAATTAAAACGCTGGGGTAAGAAGCATAATGATATGATGGATGGCCAGCGTACCCAGTTGATGCTCAAGTGAGCCCTACTTGGAGAATTCAAATGTGCATATAATGAAAGGGTTGGTCAACTAATGTCATGAGGGTGCCTGTAACTCTCCATTCCTGGAGAGGTAGTGGGGAATGCTAACCACACCACCAGGGAACAAACCTGCTAATAAATGGGAAGAGGCACCGTTGTAAGGATTTGGGGCTCAAGTTGGCTCAGGTTACACCCCGGTGGGTTCTGATCTACCTCCAGAGTATTAAGCAACTGCTGTGGGTGTGGGCACCAAGTCATCTCATTGATGAGGGGAAGGTATCTTTGCAGATGCACCAAAATGGCCTCAGCAGTCGTCATGATGTGAAAAAATTGAAAAGGATGGCCAATTGGATTAATGGGAGGGTAAAGGATTTATTTAAAATGAAACTTATTTAAAACAAAATTGTTCAGTACCCTCATGAGTAAGGGCACCGGCCCTATATAGGGAAAGGGGTTTTCAGCTTGTGACACTTTCCTTGGGTCCTTCAGCTCTGGGGTCAGCATCTTCTCCAGCTGCAGGTTTCCCAGGCTTGCACTTGAGGGGAGAGGATCGTTTTACAAGTTGGCACAAGAGCTGAGGTAAGGAGAGGCTAATATGTGTGGTGGCACAAGAGCTGAGGTTTTGGGGAGGTGATGGGGCATGCCATGGTTGGCTATTCCAATATAGCTTCCTTTAACTGTTTTTAAAATTTTCCCATAATAAAGACATGCTTCACCTTTGGGGTTCTGGCTCTTGCTTGACAGTAAATTATAAGGTTATTAGTTTGGGAAATCAGGGAAATGATGGGAGGGGGTAGGATTTGGGGTCAGATTTTGCATTAATCTTTAACAGAAATCAAATTATTGTATCCGAGATGTTGTAACATAATCTGATTTTTTAGGTTTTCAGATCTTTGGGAAAATGGGTGGCGGTACTGGGGGCTTAACTAACGCACTTCTGGCATTTTGGTAGAGTTAAGGAGATTTTGCAATAATCTTTGGAAAAAATCAATTTTTTGTATTGGTGATGTTGTAACATCATCTGATTTTTCAACTTTTCAGATTTTTGGGAAATTGGGCAGTGGTATTGGGGGACTTACCTAGAGTAGTTCTGGCGCTTTGATAAGGATGAGGGATCTCTCTACACTGGAGCTTAATTTTTAACGTATCAAGTGCTAGGTGGGAGGGGGGATTGGGGTGGGCACTGATAAGGATATAATTTAAAATAAATTTGTCCCTTTCTACCCAAAAAGGTGTATAGGCCCCACCTGGCTCCTTGCCCTTGGTGAAAAGCCTTACAAACATGAAGGGTGCCAGTATCAAAAGACCCAAGGTAAGAGGGTATATAATTGCATAATCAATGTGATAAACCAGAAGTGAGGACTTTGTTAGACCTAGGGAGGAGTCCATTCCCAAGTGCAGATCTGAATCTGGGCCCTTTGGTGCCAATATCTAAAAAAAGGTCCAGGCCTTTCCAGAGGGGGAAGAGAATTTGTGGGTAGTCTAGATAAGGTAAATGACCTCTCAATAAGACCTACATGAGGGGGTCCATAAAAAGGTCTGACTAATGGACCATAGATAGATGAAACCATCCCGTTTATAATAGACAATTTAACCAATAGAGGAGATGGGTCAAAAAAGATCATTGCTAAATCTGGTTAAATCTAGCTTCACTCAATCACCCAAATGTGAGCTTCTGCAACCAATTGAACCAATCAATACAACTTTTTATCTATCATCATAATAGATCTCAAGTAAGCTCACATTTGGGTGATTGAGTGAAGCTAGATTTAACCAGATTTAGCAATATTGTAAACTGAGCGGGGCTCAAAGACCCATTCTCCAACTAAATGCAACAAAATGCAATGAACCATTATAATTCTTCATATAGCACATGTTATTTAATGCCATGAATGTAATACTCATCTGAATATCATGTGCACCCTAGAACCAACTTGGGCATATCTTGCCCTTACCCATCATTGATCCAGGGCGGGCTTCAGGTCAGGCAGGCCTACCAATCGGTCCCTTGGCCTCATCTGGATCAGCCTTATTTAAACAATTTGCCCCACAGTTATGTCATTCAACCATGACACATGTCTGCTAAAAAGTAATGGTCTGACATACTGAGATTTAGTTGTAGAGTGGGAAAGCCGTTGTGTTCTGAAGTGTCAACTATTTTATATCTAATTATATAATATACTGCCAGATGAGATTCTCTATTAGCCTATTTATCCTTTAGCTACATAGCAAAGTAAGGATATGGATTGTATTAAGGTAACCTAATAAAAAAAATTTACAGGCAATAGCCAACTAAGGCCATCATTGGTGATCCACCTAGATATGTAGTTGGTGGCAGTTGAAGGTAAAAGGTCTATCCCAACTCACTGATCCTTTGATAACCTGTACCCTATAGCCAGGTGTACAATTACATTGCAGTAGATTTCTCTCTCCATTATTGTTGATATTATTTTTTGATTACAGAGCTGTCATGGTTGGATGACTTTATAGTAGGAACTGATGCTAAAGACAAGGCTGGGTGACAGGAGGCCCAGAAGGTGAAACTTCAGGCTCTTCCTGACCTGAAACACACCTTAGATCAATGCTGGGTGCAAGCTAAGCATGCCCAGGTTGATACTAATGGGGTGCAAAACGCCCAGCCTCTTATCTCGGCCCAGGCACTAAAATGAACAATTTATATTATAAATGAAGACAGTTTGATTCAGTTGATTGGAGAGCAAGGGTTTGAGTCCTGCTCAAGTTATGAAATTTTAAGCTTGGGTAAAATAAGGCTTCAATCAATTACTTAAGTGAAGGCACTTTCAGTGTATTTTACTAAAATGGACAGAAGCTTCTATTTATTAGAGCGTCAAGGCTTGGGCGCATTTCCGCAGAACCTGAATTTCCCCGGACCACTCTAAATATGTTTTTGCAACCAACATTCCTTGTTGGTTGCTTTTTATAAAATAAATTTTACCCATTATTTTTATGTTTTTTCAATGGTTCCTTGAGTGAACTTGGTGGTGGACCTCTTCAGGGAGTTCTCAAACTATGTGGGCCACTACCTATTATCACTATTTACCCAAATCACAGGTGCTTTCTTGGGTCATTTAGATCCCCTCCAGACAGAGATACCCAAGTCTACTAGTGCCAAGTTACCCTTGATGATGGACTCCCCTTTGGTGTCTACTCAAGTTGGGAGGTTTCTTACTTACCTGGTCTCATATATGGTGCTTTACACCCTCACCTGGGTTACCTTTTGCTCAAGCACCATTCTAGGTGCCTCATTTCCTATTCTCTTAATGGCTAGTTCCCTAGCAATGTGGGTTTGCATCCCACATCACCTTTCTGGGAACAAGAGAGTTACAGATACTCTCTTGACAAGAGCGGTAGGGATAGATGATCTTACAGCTATATATTTTACTGTTGTTGGGATTTTTGCCCATATTCCCAGCCTGCTATATTACCTGGTATCACTAGGGGAAAAATTCTCTAAAGCAAAGTGAACCAGAAATTGGTTGTCCTAAATTTTAGAGGAATTATATTTGGGGGATTTTGGGATATTTACCTGGTCATAGCCATCAGCAATCAATCTGGATGAATACCTAATATCTCATCGGATGGAGTAGCTGATGAAATAGGGGTATCTGATAGTGATTAACTATCAAGTATACTAATTAGGATTGGTTGGGTTTTATCACTGACTGATTAGAAATGAATAGTGAGTTGTGAGGTGAGTGATGCCACCTGCAACTAGCAAATTGATTGATTGGTGAAGTGACCTGCTATAATGGGTAAAAAGTCCTATTACCTAAGTAAAAAACTAGCCAATTATGGTTGGTTTACTTGGATTGAGAGGAAAATATTAGGGATACATTTCTGACTCTTTCTGTTTGAGATCTCAAGGATGTTCAATGATAAAATCCTAGCCAGGATGGGGAAGACTATCGCTGCCAAGATGAGGAAGGGTGATTCAATGGCAACAGCTGCCATTTTATTGAAGAGGTGTCAATTGAGGGTTAGATGGCTGAATCCCCTACTATATAATTCCCTAGGATTCACTATAATAAAAATATTATCATTACCAAAAGTATTATTTCTATTATTATTAGTATTAGTAATATTATAGACTTGGTTATAGTTAGACTATCAGCATCCAGTGTGAAGTTTCATCTCAAGGATATTATTGCAGAAGGCAATAATTGGAAGACTCTTAGAGAGAAGAGTAGAGATCTGAGAGGGGATCTAGAGACAAAGGGAACCACAAATCAGGGATAGCTGCTGACTGTGTGTTGGGCTGAAAGAGACTGTCATCAGGAGATCTGGATGAAGATTGAGTGGACAGTAATATATGGAATAAATCCCTACTAGTATAACTTATCAAGTATTTAATTGGAAGTACTGGCTGAAGCGTTGGGCCAAATAATAGTTCAAACTCAACTATGGATAATAGTCTCCATATTATTATTGGATAATATATTCTATACAACATGGAGTGCATGAGGAAACCAAGCCTGTGTAGTAAAAAGGTTACTGGGTTGATGACTGATAATCAACCCTTAAGTAAATTTTTACAACTGTAGAGGCTCGTTATTGGAGATGATGTAGCAAAACTGGGATGGTTGGGTAGGCATATATATACTAGGATATAAAATTAGGTCTGATGGCTATTATGCTAGATATTAAAAAAATAAGGGGAGTGGTACCTTTCCAGCAGTCCATCTAAATTATTAATTGGGGCATCAGAGGAGGGTTGATAATCTATAGCTTATAGTTAATGTGAAAGGTTAATGATAAATTCGAACGCAAGGGTATAATTTTGCTGGCGAACACCTGACCCCATATAAATTTTAGGATCGAACGTTTGATAAATCGGTCTATAAATTAGGATCGAACGTTTGATAAATCGGTCGTCAGTAAGTTGGGGGTATGTAGGGATACGTTGGGGGGATAGTTTCATATCTTTTTTTAAAGCTATAAAGCCACCCCAAGGTTAAACCTTTGTGGTAAAGTTTTTGAACAATTGGACGCCATCCACAAACCATATTGTAGGTGTAGTTGGGGTTTTATAGCTTGGGTTGGAGTTGGTAGCTGGCCCTAATCTTTGGATGTTTGGTCGCCGGTTCGGGGTTTAAGTTTTGTGGTGGGGTTACACGGTTAACTAAGCTTATTTTCAGGGCGGGTTTTCTATGACTATATCCAACAAATTTTCAAGCTAAGGTTTATTTTGGTAATGGCATTACCTTCTAAACCGATGCTAGTGCTAACCTAGGAAGCGTCTGGGAAAAGGTTTATTTGGCCTATGCCAGGTGTCAAACCGTTGCCTTCGTAGTTTGCAAGGTTTAGGCTGCGTCCGTTTTTAGGGTTGGGCCCTTCGAGGTATTTACTCTTCCCCACCAGAGTAATTTCCAACTTTCAAGTTTTTTCGGGTTCAAGTTTAGCCCCCCTTCGTTTACGGCGATATAAATTTTTATTGGGGTTGCGGGTTGGGTTCTTGGGCGTTTTGAAAAAGGTGTCACCGGGGCTCCTATCTACCCCTACTTGCTCTCCTATCCTTTTGACGCACCGTCCAGAACTAAGTCACCAATCATCCGGCCCCCGGTGTGTTGCTACATCCCACCCGCGTTGATTTTATTCCCGCCATTTTGGTTTTATAAACCTTTATCCCTTGGGCCAACCCCCACTTTTAGTTTTGCTGGCTAGCTTATTACGGGCCTTCCGCTCCGTTCGGCGATGCGACCTAATGACTCGCACCACCTTAGTTTAGCTTGACCATAAAACGGACCTGGTTTTAGGGTTCGGTAGAAGCCTTCTCCGGTGGAAGCCATCTTTGGCGCGCGGCCTTGAGAAACTTCTTTGGTGTATTTACTTGCCTCGGGCGGCTGGTATCCCTTCAACTATTTTTCGTTTTGGGGGTGGAGCCTTTGGTACGTCGTCACATTTTCCACGGCTTTAAAGTTTGGGGTTGGTGCACGGTTCCTTAAACTCGGTTTCGAGTTGGGATGGTTGGAGTGGTTTCTAATCCCGGTGCCCTACGCCAATGTTTCGGGGCGAACCGCCCTGACCTTAATTAGCAAACTTGTTCGGTGGCCGATCTGTACCGTTAACGTCCTTTGCTGGGGTGTGGAGTTTGCTATTAAAATCAAATTTGGTAGGCTCCCTTTTATTAAACCCCCTTCCATTTTTTCAAAACTCAACTAATTTAGACCAGGATGAATCTTAATCGTGACGACCTTCCACCACCCGGTTATGAGCAGCCCCAGCCGTCTAGGGAGACATCCGCTCCCGATTTTAAAGGCGTCAGCCCATCCACACCTGGCAAGCTAGACCTGAAGTGGGTGCACCTTCTCTTTGACCCGCAAGAGCGCGATTACTACCTTAGAACCCGCATCAAATACAAGCTGCCGCCGCACATCCGAAACTTTTGCCCCCGCTACTTGCACATCGCGGATCCAGTAACCCACGAAGCTAGCAGGTTGCCAAACAGCCCCAATCCGAAACCGCTGCCCCGCCAGTTCCAGGAACGAGAGGTGCCAGGTGAGCTCCCATCTCGAGTTCAAGGGGTCGGCCACTCGGACGCAGGCCCTCCCCAAGGTGGGGATCGAGCCAACCATCCTTTAGATGAACCACCTCAAAGCAGCCGACGCCAACCCAAGCTGCAACTCGCACGGACCTCAACAGTCGCCAACCACTCCGCCTCAAGCTCAGAGGAATCTGGGCTTCTTAACTCCGAAAATGCTGCGGCCGAATTGGAGCCGAAGGGGGCCAAAGTTGAGGTTTTGGATACCTTTGACCCGGATGAATCTGCTACCCGAGGTAAGCCCTTGTAGGCGTCCCTAAGCTTGAAGGTTGCCCCACCGCTTCACGCACCAAGCCGCCAGTTCAACCCAAAGCTGACGAAGCCCATGACCCCCAGCCGGCAGCCAAGGAAGGGGCTGAAGGAAAACAAGCGCAGCTGGATGCCGAACTTATCGAGAAGTACCGGCGCGAAGGGCTTCCTGACGAGCTGGCGTTGAGGGCGGACGGGACGCCCATCAATTGGCCCAAGCTCGCCATCCCCGAGGCGCTCTGGACAAAGGCCCTGGCCCTTACCGAGGAGATGAGCCAGCACCGCGCCATCCGCCAGGCCCAGCGTCGCCGGCTCGTGGTCTTTGCCGCGGCGCTGCTAATCCTGGCCCGGCAGCTGAAGGTCCCGCGCACCTTTGCCGAGGTATGCAACGTGACGGACACCACCAAGAAGGAGGTGGGCGCCACCTTCAAGCTGATCCTGGGCCTGCAGAAGGAGGGTGGGGAGGGGGCCGAGATCGCCCCCACGCCCCACATCGACGTGGTCCAACTGATCTACCGGTGGTGCAAAGGCCTGAACCTCCCGGATAGGGTGGCCCAGGCCGCGGTGGAGTTGAACCGCGAGGCCCACCAGCGAGGGATCACCCACACGCGGTGCCCGACGAGCGCGTGCGCCGCCAGCATCTGGTTCCTCGTCAGCGCGCTCAACAGCTACCGCGAGAGCGTCCTCGAGGAGGACCCCACCGCCCTGGTGCCCCCCCACCTCAGCTGCTCGCAGCAGGAGGTGCTGTGCGAGGGGGGCGTGGTTCTGGCCACCCTCAACGGGGTGATGAAGCTCATGCTCCCCCACGCCGAGACGCTGCTGCCCAGGGCGAAGCTGATCCGGCTCGCGAATTCGCTCGCGCCCGAGTCCCCCCCGCACCACAGCGCCCCGGTCCCCTCCCCCCTCCTCGAACCCACCCCGCCCCCCGCGGCGTCCCAGGAAGCCTCCCCAGTAAACTTTTCGGATTGAAGCTGATCTACCTTAACTGGGCTGTACCGACGTTCAGATAAATTACCAGCCGGTTGGTACCCTTTAGGAAATGCCTTATATGGCCGGAGGGTGAATTGTACGATGGTATAGTTTGCTGTAGGCGTAGTTGCCCAACCCTAAGGTTCCCTCTGTAACGGGGCTGCCCTCCGTTTATGGTTTAGGCGGCTTCCGATGGGCGGGCCTCGATTATAAGCTCAAGCCGTGGGTGGCATCAAGCTGGGTTTTATTGCTTAAGGCAATTGGCTAGCGGTTATGATTTTACCCAACGGTAAAGGTTTGGATCCTCTTGGATTACCGAGTACCCCGATATCTTTTCCAGCCTATAGGCGGGGTAAGGTATCAACTTGTTGGAGCGAAAGCTCGGTACCTGGTCTGTACCAGTTTTGGGGGCAAGTTGATCACATGGATGGTCTGTACCAGTTTTGGGGGCAAGTTGATCACATGGATGGTCTGTACCAGTTTTGGGGGCAAGTTGATCACATGAAAAAAGTCATGGGGTTCGGTCAAACCTAGGGTAGATCAATTTTATGGGCTTTGATTTTTTATAAATACGCGGGATGTAAGTGAAGGCTCGCAGGTGGCAGGGAGCTTCAGTTGGCTTAAGTGCTTAGGTTTTTAGCCACCTAATCGACATTTATTTAGTTGGCTTAATGCAATCTTGTATTTCGGGTTTAAATAATTTTAAGATCGTGGTCAACTTTGGTTGATCAACTATAAAACTGACCGTCCGTAGGTCTGTGTTCTAAATGCTCCTATACATTCATCCGATGGCCATAAAACTTTATAGGTTTGTTGTGCGCATACCCGCAAAGGTCGATAAATTTTAAAAATAACAAATTCTTACCAAACCAAAAGGTTTTATAGGTCCCAAGTAAACCTATAGGGTTTCAACGGTAAAGCTATACGGTTACGGCTAACCAGTTTAATATTAAGTTGGATCGTTTCAAGAGTTTATCAAGCAATTGGTGGGTTTTAGGTGGATTAATAAGCCTGATGGGTTTAGTAGGTTGGTTCGGCAAGTTAATTAATTTTGGTAAGTGGTGGTTTTTGGTTGTGAAATAAGTTTCGTTTGGGTTTATCAAGCGGAGGGTGGGTTGATTCGAGGTTAATCGGTTCTGGCTAAGCAGTTTAGTGGTTTACCTATAATATAATTTCTAATTTAATCAATTGGAATCTGTTTTTCATTAAACCTGAGCCATGCTGGGTAATACCCACAATCGACTTAATAAACGCTTCCACCAGTGGACTGACATTTGGAACTATCATGTCTGATAAGTTCAATCTATCTAGGCGAGTGGGTGATAATTGGCGAATATTATCAAATCTGATACTATCATGTCGGATAGGTTCAATCTATCTGGGCGAGTGGGTGAAAATTAGCGAGATCTAATGATTCACCAAATTGCTCACCTGAAACTAAACAAAAATCAGTACTTGGGGTTTAAGTAGATTATTATAAATTATGTAGATTTAAAATAACCAGTTCGCCAGCTGCAAGGGCAACAGCAAAGATGTTACTCTGAGTGGCTCAAGCATAGTGCTGGCACAGCCTTTAGGCTGTCATTATGAGCTCTTAATTAAACCCTAACAATGGTGGGTGACTCTGCTATCTCTATATCTGCACAGACAATGGAACAATATAATATTGTATACCCACACACACTGTGAATTTAGACATATTAGTAACTTGTGCTTTCTCATTTCTTTATTTTCCATCTACCAGACTGAGCCACAGCAACGCATGGCTGGTTACAATCAGTCAGATTATAAACTTGACTTTAGTCACCAAGATTAAACTAGACAGCAGTTGTCACGTTGCTGCAGAGATTATCAATCCCATGGTGGATATCCCCCCTACCTTATCCCTGCTGACCATCTATTCATTTTCATCTGCTTTCCCTTTTAACCCTTCCAAACCTTTTTCATTTACAGATTTTCAACTGATCAGATATATAAGCCAGCTCTTTACCCCTTAATAAACAATCTAAGTTCCTCCCTTCATACCTTTCCTGTTGTTTGTTATCAAGTTTTATCAATACTCTGGTTTACATATTTGGGTGGGATGCCCACTTGCATGCACCAACACCTGACTACAGAAATAACTGGTAGAACTGGAACCGGAGGTGTCATCTGAACTTCAAGCTATGTTCAACCTGGGATTCCTGAGCTATCAAATAAAGTGGTGATCCTGCCAGGGATGGTACCCTGGAACTTATAATAAAATATACAACTGACCAGGTTACCAATATTTACTTTGTATGAACATGCACCAAACAGAATCTCATGAGATTTGACCATGGACTCAATGATAAATAGTTAGACAACTATGATGCTTGGTAAGCTGACTGTAAGTCCATGGGAGCGCCCCCTCGCTTGGACCTGGTGTCATTCCCTTTCCTATCCAAAAAGATCTGAGAAGGCCAGCTGCCCCTCTCATATCCAGAGTGACCTCACCCATGTGGTGGACAAGTGGTGGGTAACAGTTTACCCTTTGAGGACCCACCACCTGTCCCAGTATTAAATTCACTGAATTAGTACTGCAAATCAAGGAAATTTGTGCTGAGCTTCAGATTAGCATGCATGTGGGGTAAAAGGTTTGAATGAAGATGATGGCAACAAGCCTTTGGCATCAAGGCCTGAGACCCCCAAACCCTCGGTAACAAAGCCTGACAGGTGAGTACTTTTGGCAAATGAAGTGTATAGTGTCAAATATTTGGCAAAACTTGTTAATGGCATCAGCCCATTGGGAAATGTTGCCACCATTTTGAACCCTCCCTGAAAGCATCAAAATCTTTGTTTGACATATCTCTCTTGCCCAGATGGACACCAGAGCAACCAGGTGCAGGTGGGTTGGGCACCCCAACCAGTTCCTGATCTCTTGGGGCCACCCCTACATGGGGTGACTTTGGGAGGTTCCTGCTGCTTGATGGGTGAGACACCACCACTCTAATTATCAAAACTGCAGAAAATCCACAATCTGGGTATCCATGGATAAATTACAATGACTCAGCCCACCACCAATACCTTCAAACTCAGTTCCAAATAAGTTTGTCTTCCCCCCTTGCTCAAATTTTGCTAGGTTAGGCTGAATCTCAAGGGCCCCAATCCCACGCTATCCCAAGCTATTCCCCAATAAAACATCTATTTAAGCAGTTGTAACACACTGAGGAAATTGACAGTTGATTTGCTTATTTTAAATTCAATGAAAATCTTCCCAAGCTCAAATTTATTTAATTAAGTTCAAGTTTCTCTTGCCAAACCTCTGTGGTATTTGCAATGTGGCCCCACAGCCTTGTATTGACAGGAGCCCCAGCCACAAGATTAACTTTGGTCCTCACCTTAGTCACTTGGGCCTATTGTGTCAAGATCTTTATGGAATTTTCCCCAATCCCATAACTCCCTACACCCAGGCTCATTAACCCTGGGGCTGCAACAGCTTAGTTTCTCATCAGGTTATTTTCAAATTTGTGGCCAGTTGGCACTCCATTATTACTTAACTCCCAGCATATTCAAACGTTTTTCAAGTGGCAATGCCCCTGGCATTCTGGCTCACCTTTTGAGGTATCTTGCATCCCAACTGGCAGGCCAGTCTAAACTTTATCTTCCATTTCCCTGACAATGACCATGGGGTCAACGCCCAGCAATATTTGTAAGAAGTAACCAGCCTGCTCACCGGAACTGCTCATCAGTGGCATAGTGCTAACCTACCTTTTGAGTCCTGAAACCAATGGCAAGCCCATGCCCAGGACAAATTTTAAATTTTGGCATCTCAACTCCCCAAAAGTTCTACCAGCTTCACCTTCAGAATTTTCAAGTATCAGGAAATTTCTCACCAAATTTGGAGAACTTATGGAACTTTGGGGACAGATTCCTACCACCACTGTGGAGAAGTCAATCAACAACTCTGCAACTGGTTCTTCATTGCCCTCAAGGACTATTTTCTTGATGTTTAACTAGTGCAACTATCTTATGTGGATCAAGCCATTGCCATTTGCCAAAACCATGTGAGAATAGTGACCCACCACCAAAATCAACCCCAAAATTTCACTGTTGCAGATTTGGATGCCAAAGAGCTGGACACCTCCGGCACTGGAGATATTCCAAAAGCTCCTAAAATTAAGCTGTCCTATTGTCATTCACCAGAGTCATGCTCTCATCAAACAAGTCTAACAATTGAACATGCTGGTTCAGGGGCAGAGGCCCTATAACAATCTTCAATGCTTTAAGTGTGGTCACCCTGGCTGTTGGGCGTTGTCCAATGTGAGTAAAGCCAAAACTTTGGGTTCCTGAATGCGTTACTACTTTAATTACCCCATATTTGTATTTAAGCAATAGTTTATTGAGTGATACAATTTCAGTTCAAAGGCCCAAAATTACCATTATATTAAATTAGCATTTGTTGATCAATGCTTTGTTGGTATGAAGGCCTGAGATTATTTGTTTTGACCTATCTAGCATCAACCAATCTACATTTACAAAGTTAAACTTTCCAAGGTAATACTTTAGACAAATCAACTTGATAACCCCTTTCTGATAAAGCTTATGAGATTTCTCCCCATTCCCCCCTAGTCCCACTTTCCTTATCCCTAAAAAAGTGCTAGTAAGATAACAAATATAGGACCAATTTACTCCTATGTGGATTATTTGCCTAGTTTAAAACTGCAGATTTTTACCTGCTCAAAGTAGCAATGATTTCCTTGAAAACGCTTAAAGCATCAAGTGATTGACCTAGGGACCCAAGGTCTACTAGGAGTTATTGCTGGAGTTACCAACGACTAATTTTGGGTAGCCTTTGAAAAACTCACCTCCAAATTTAAATAAAACCCCCAACACCAGCCATAACTTCCACCAGTGCCCCACCCCTTTTTTAGTGCCAGATAGTTCACCCAGGTGTATGTTGCCCTTATTGAGGAGAGCGACAAACCTGGGCTATGCATCTAGCTTGAGGCCTGAAGATTACCCCCTTTAGTTTGTTCACCCAATCCTCCTTGTTTAGAATTCCTGTGCAACCCACAATTGAGGGTATCCTAACTCAAAAATCCTATAACAAATCCAGTAAATGAGGAAGCCCCCCCAGACGGAGCTGGTCAGTTGGTCTTCTGGAGGAATATACTGCCAAAAAATAAAGAATTGAAGAAAATATAAGCTTGAATGCTACTTCAATTATTCAAAAAAATGAAGTATGAAGATTAATTGAACTCTATGTCCCTAAAAGCACCCAAGCCCAAAATTGCAGCACACAATTCACCATGTGTGAAAATTGATGATCTAATAAATGTTGGATCCCCAATGATGACTGAACCCCATGGAATCCCAATGAAGAAATATGATGAAAATCCCCAAGTTAATAAACTTCACATGAATTGCCTTTACCTGGCTTGTCCTCAAGCATAAAAACAAAAGGAAAATGAAAGCTCACAATTCCAAAAACATAATGTCCAAAAATAAGCTGAATGTTCCTATTGCATTAATCCAACCTGGCTAACCTGTTCTAAAAAATTCCTGCTCAGCATCTCTTTACACTACTTTCAAAATTAGCCCCAATTTACTAGTTACCCATTATCAACTTGAGGGAATTGTCACAATTGGAAAATCTCAGTTTCTGACTGCCATATATTAAATAATTCTTTGGCACACTGATAAGCACCAAAGCGGCTTAATTTTGAGTAGGGAGAGATTCAGGGCACTGACAGCACCAAACATTCCTACCATGAGTTGGTTATGCAAGGGTTGAATAGTGGTTGGTCCAACCCAACCATGCAAAAGCTCGTCAAAACCAGATTTAAAAAGACCAACAGGTAAGCAAGGTATTCTAAACTTAAAACAAACTTTATTTTTATTCTGGATATAAAAAGGGCCCGCCAACCAGAGCTCATCTGGGGAGCAACTGACAATTCTCCCCAGGAAGGGAAATCTAGGGGTAAAAATCCAAATTGAGCTTTGGAATTGGTGGGTGCGCCTTATAAAGGCTGCTCTTTAGGGGCCTCAACCAAGTCATTGATTAGGCTCATATGAGCCTAATCTAAAACTCAGGTGAGGCACAACACAGCACCTAAAACAACCAAGAAGAAGTATTTTTAAAATGATTTGACTCAGATTTGGGAAATCTAAGCTGAGTCAAAATTCAACGATTGAGATGAAATTGATTGTTACATTACCCCCCACTAGAGAAGGACCCCTCCTCAAAGAGGGGCCCCACAGCAGAAGGCCACCACGATGAGGGCTTCCTGGAGCTTGAGGTAACTCTCCTCAGGAAAATTAGCCCAGATAAGCTCTGGGCCCCTCGAGGTAAAAGACAAATGGTAAGGGTGAACCAGGCTGGGCTGCTGGAATCAGCCCACCTGGCCCAAGGATGCACGCCCAGCACTTGGCTGTGTTGCGCACCCCCTCCCAGGCTCCTGTTGGCGATGGTCTTCCCATCCCAACCAGTAAGGTGCTTTCTCCAACAGAAGCACAATAGGGGAGCACAGTTCAGCGCAGCTGGACGGCTATCCCCTTTCCAGGCAGACCATCCATTGGTGAGGGAGCCCTGCTGGAACAGGTCCCCTTGGTGCCAACTGAATCCCTGGTGAGCGGGAGACCCCACTGGGATTTTCAACTGACAATCACTTCAGGTCCAGGGTTGGCCATCAGTCACTAGCTCCCACCGGTGCTGGTTCCTTGACAACTGGGACAAGTGACCATTGAGGTTGGCCAAACTGGGGATTGGAGGCGTGCAGCGCACATTTGACTTTGGAATTATTTCATGATCAGAAAATCCCAGTTTCTGACTGCCATATAATAAATAATTCTTTAGCGCACTGACAAGCACCAAAGCAGCCTAACTTTGAGTAGGTAGAGGTTCAGGGCACCAACAGCACTAAACATTCTACCACAAGTTGGTTATTCAAGGGTTTAATAGTGGTTGAACTGACCAAACCACGCAAAAGCTCCTTGAACTGGATACCCAAAAAAGACCAACGGGCAATCAAGGTATACTAACCCTAAAACAACCTTTATTTTTATTCTGGATATAAAAAGGGCCTGCCAACCAGAGATCATCTGGGGAGCAACTGACAATGCTCCCCAGGAAGGGAAATCTAGGGGTAAAAATCCAAAGTGAGCTTTGGAATTGGTGGGTGCACCTTATAAAGGCTGCCCTTCAGGGGCCTCATCCAAGTCATTGATTAGGCTCATATGAGCCTAATCTAAAACTCAGGCGAGGCACAACCCAGCGCTAAAACAACTGATCCAAAAGTATTTTTAAAATGATTTGACTCAGATTTGAATTTCCTAAATATGAGTTGAAATGTACCAATTGAGAAAACTTAATTGTTATAGGAAATATCTGCTAAAAGTATAAAGAATACTACTATCTCAGTATTCCTCAACAATTTATGAAAGTCAAGTCTTGCCTTACATCAAGATTTGCACCAAAACATTGGCTTTATGCGACTCCAAAACTTAACCAGAAGCTTAAACCCTGTTTACCAACCAAGGAGCGTCACACAATCAAGGATCCCTTCTTAATATGCCTTCTAATAATCTTTGATTTAGGTCATCTGCCAACATTGTTACTGAAGTTCTTGCTCAATATTGAATACAAACTTATCCACTGTAGCGGCCTTGTATTCCTGATGGACGGCAACTCCCAACAGCCCTATTGCAGCCAGTTGTTTGATTTACCTGTCAATATTTCAAGCAAAGTATGACCTATTGATGCCATTGTTTTCCGTCACAATTGTTTTCTGATGCTACTATCCTGTTAAGCCCTTAAAAAATTTGGAATCATTGCCAACTTTGAGAATGACCAACGGTATACACAAATTGACCAAGAGATGAAAAAAATGCCTATCAGATACACCACACTCCTTTAGCACCGGATTACCCCCTGCTCGGTTTTTTCTTATCTCTGATTGAAGATTTCCAGTTAACCCAAGGTTTAGAGCATTTTCAGGACCCTGAGAATGGGGAGTTACCCTAATTAGCTTAGGATGATGAGGATGAGGTTGAACAAGATGAAGATTCTGCCACTTTATCAAACTGGGGATACCACCACATTGATAATGGTGGCATAAACCAGTTACCTGACATCTCTATAAACCACCACCAGCTTGTGGACGCTTAGTTGAGTCCAAGATTCAAAAGAAAGCTGCCAATGGGCCGCATCACCCCATTGAACTTCCCTGTACTTATCAGTAGTAGTGGTGCCCAAGAAGAATGCATACCCATTGCCTTCATTTTCCAACTTCTTCAGAGTCCTAGGGGAGAAAAGTACCCTCCAATGCCAATTTCTCTCCTGGATACTACCAACTAGGAATGACAGAAGATTTTTAAACACATTTTACATCTGTCACACCTACCAAGTTTTCAGAAGTTATATACAAATACTCCTTACCCATTTTTATGTAGAGTTATCAATCTTCCCAACTTTATTCAGCCATTATGAAATATGTATTCAGCTGATTCAACTCAAACAACTGCCAAGGAAACCATACAGGACCACAATTTTACTATGGACAAATTAGCTTTAATTGTCTTTGACCCCCAACCACAATTTTTAGGAAAATCAGCATGGTAATGAATAGGGGGAGTGTCACGCTACAACAGAAAAACCGATCCATTGGCGGATGTGCCCTCCATTACTTTTCCCTATCAAAATTTTATCATTTTCATCTGCGTTCCCTTTAAAACCCTGAGATTCCCTATCTCTTTGAAACTTTTCAATTATCAAGTATATAAGCCTGCGCACAATTTCAGTAAGCTATAGAAAGTACTTCCCTTAGCTTTCCTACTGTAGTTTCTCAGATTGTGTCCCCAATATGCTGATACCAATATTTTGGATATAATGCCCTCTTGCCAACACCACAACCAACCACCAACACGTCTAATAAAACTGAAACCTGAGGTGTCACCCAAATCTTAAGTTATTGTCAATTTGGGATTCCCCAAGCGGTCACAACACTGTATTTACCTTTGTCAAAGAGTTTATTTCCTATATGAACCAATGAGTTGTATCTTAGATCAATTCTATAGAACAACTACTGATACCCTACCAAACTACATTACTAGACACAAGCACAGGCAAGTTAAGTTATTTTCTCACCAAATCATGACTTCTAATGAAATAAATTTAGGGTATATACTTATATACCACATTTCTTTTAACTCAAAAGTCTAGTCTATAGTACTATGTATCATAATGGGTGGTACTGCGCTAATCAAATAGAGCCATCTAATGATATAAAATGATATTATTTCCATATATAAAGAAATAAGATTTACATTGAACTTTACATTGCTTGTCACGTATTAAAGAATTCTCAACAGAGTTTTATTAAAAAAGGTTGACATGACAATAACTTTTTAAAGGCTATCTAGTTTGATTTATGGTTACTGCTGTCCTGCCACTGTAGAGCTTTGGTTTTGGGAGACTCAATGGTTCTATTCCCAAGAAGCCCAACAGTAGATACTTGTGATAGTCTTAGACTTGGAGCAAGTATTTATTTATTTAAGTGTGGCCAAGTCTTGCTTAGGTCCCAACAACTAGAGTATTCATCCTACGGTAAGAGGCAAAGGGACTTTTTGAAGCAAAGTCACCAAACAGAGATTTAGAATAAAAAGCATAACTTTATTAGAAAATAGCTTTTGGGTTTTTCACACTATTTTTTAAAATATAAACTCACATAAGGAAAATGAATTATATGATTATTATAGATGGCTAACTGGATGGGATGCTCTTCATAGGGTAGCGCATCCAGATTATGAATACCCTTGTAGCATACTTTTTGTAAGTAGAAAATATACTTTAAATGACCCATTCAGATAAGAATTGGTATGAATTAAGTCACTTTCTGAACATATTTCAGATTTGTACCCTTTTGAGGGATGATTTTAAATTACCACCTTGTAAGCCATACAATGGAGAAGTTGGCTCACATTCTAGTGATCCATTACTTCAGCTTATAAGGATTCAATCCTGGGAAAATTTGTACTCAAGTTAGACTTGATGAGATTTTCTAGTATTTAATTGTGCCTTACTAGTTTTTGATTTATCTGTATAGTAAATTAATGGGGGGTTAATCCACTTTTTTGGATTAGGTATTGATTCTCTTAAAGAGTTCATTTTAATTGATATACTTTCTACCATGTCCAATACTCTAGTATCCAACATCACCCCATTAAGAATATTGACAGGGGAGTACTGACACAAGAATCAACTATGTACAGGATAATAGTAACTTCAGCAGTAAATTTTTTTATTCCTCTCCTCAATTGTAGGTTTATAATGCTTGGTCCACCCAGATGAATCTAATTTTTTCAAGCAGTCTATGCGGTTATGGTATTAAAACCTAAAATTTGAAATTTTAAAAGTGGGTAAAGGTTGGCGGTTTTATTTACTTAATGACCTTCTCTTGTGACTGTTTTTCCAGATTTGTCATTGCATTGAAACAGAATAAGACTTATTTTTGTGCTAATCTTATTAACACTTTTTCAGGCTCCTCAATGTTATCAATGGTAACTTTTCAATCCAACAGGGCTGAAACAATGGTTTTCTACTATATGTAGCCCTGAATAAGGACATTTTGATAATACGATGGAAACTTTAAAGTAAGAAATTCATGCATCTGGGAGGTATTGGCCCCAATTTAGAGAAATCAAAATTAATTTTTCTCAAGATCAAGACTTGTTTTCCATTTACTCATTCTACAATCCCATTTGTTGATGAGTTGTGTTGTTTGAAAAGAGTTGTTGTGCTCCCACGCTTGTTGCTAAGATCTTACCTACTTTCTGAGTAAAGTTTATCCCATTATCACATAGCAAAATCTGTAGAAAAGCATGCCTATCAAATATTGTGGAATAGGCAGTTGGTGGTGGCCTTGGCATTTTGTGCGGAATGAAAATTTGCTTCAACCCACTTTGTGAAGTGATTTATTCCTAAAAGGATATATCAATTCCCTCCTCTTAATTCAGGAAATGGACCTATACAACCTAATCTGATGGTATGGAATGGCTGTTGAGGGGTCATTGGATGATGCCTACACTTAGCCTTATTCAGCATTTGTTTTTGACAAGTAATGCAGGCATCTAAGACCTCCACTATGAAGTCTAGAAATCCTTAACTGTAATATTAATTCAATATACATTCATATTTCTAGCTATGACATGTCCTAGGGCATTGTGTGTCTCTATTATAAAGACACCAGATTAAAGGTCATAAGTAAGGTAACCAGTATTTTCCAACTTTTTTTGTATAACATCCCAGTAAGAACCTTGGTGTTCTGAAAGTGTCATTTCAAAAACTTTTGAACTGGGTTATCTTTATCCTCCCAAGAGTTCAACCTCATGAGTAGTTCATGTAACAGTTCAGCTTTACTGTTATATAAATGGAGTAAGGGAAGGTGAGTCAACCCATCCAAATTAATGTGGTGTGTCCCCACTCAATGGACAATATCTAAGTCATAGTGTTGAAGTTTGAGGGCCCATCAATCTAGTCATCTAGTGGTTCTCTCATATTCTGCAGCAACTTCATTGAAGCGTGCTGTTTAACAACTTTATAATTCATACCATATAGGAAGGACCATCTGATTTTTACCATGAGTAGAACTGCTAAGCATTCTTTCTCCATGACACTGTAATTGTGCTCAGCCTTTTAAAGCATTTTTCTGTAATAGGACACCAGGTGGTCAATGACTTCATATACTTGTGAGAGAATGGCCCCTACAGCCATATTGGAAGGGTATGTAAAAAGGTTTTAGGCTTCCCCTAATTCAGCTGTAAAAAAATTGATCTTCTTTTAAGAAATTCTTTATAGTCTCAAAAGTGGTTCATTGTTTTACTTCCCATAAAAAGGGTATTTTTGAAAGTAGATGAACGAGGGGTTTGTTTAGTTGACCAAGATTGGGGTTAAATTGATGGTAAAACTCCCCCATATTTAAGAGTACCGGTATATCTCTGATGCTCTTCAGTTCAGGCACCTTGGAAATCACTTAAAAAATCATAAGCAAGTCAAATCTCTTCCCATGTAATGGCATGTCCTAGGAATTTCAATTCTTGTTGTAAAAAGGTACATTTTGCAGGTTTAAGTTTGATATTATTTTTCTTGTAATCTTTGAAAAACTGATTTGAGATGATCAAGATAATCAATAAAGGTTTTTAGAACACTGTAATGTCATTTAAATAAACAATTACGCAGCTCAGTTTGAGATCTTGCATGATGTGATACATTGCACACTGGAATGAGGCATGCGCATAACTAATTTCCTGAGGGGATGGTTAGGTTGTGATAATCTTTCAGTGAATATCTGAGGCGCATTTTTATTGATAATATGGTGATAAATACACCTGCAAGTAACTTCTGGTGATTGTTAATGTGGAAAATAATTTAAGCCAGTGAGTTGAGCCAGAGCATCATCTCTCATGAAATGGGATAGCTGTCCTCCTTTGTGTGGCTAACTTAGCTTCCTAAAATCCATCATTATTCATAATAACCATTGTTTCTTTTTATTAGTAACAGTGGAATGACTATCAGACATTGGGATGGTATTGGAGATGAGATCAACTCTACTTCCTGAGAAGATTTCCTTGGTGATAAGTTTATTGATGAAGGGGTCATTTCTAACCCAAAACCTTGATTGGCAGAATTTTCAGCTACCCCTAAAGTGACAGCTTCTGATTTAAATGGACAATCTCTGATCTCTTCTAGGAATCATCTTAATTATCATCCTGATAGCAGTTGATTAAATATACTGTACAAAGAGATCCTAGAAGTCCACCTCGTTGAAAAAAAACCTAATTTTTATAAATATTTGCAGTTTTTAAATAAATTAACAACACTTTACTTGTCTTAAGATCTTTTTGTTTAATTTCATTAAGTGATTCTTCAGTACCTTATTACAAAAATTACCTGCTTTCTGAGATTACAGCTTCAAGCCTTCTTATTTTTGATTCCTTGGCCAGTTGACTACTTTCCAATTGACTTGAGAGATATCAAAACAGCCAGTTGACTATTTTACCTATGTTCTGAAAAAAGTGGTGCTTACTATAGGGGGCTCCAAGATGTTGCAAGTAAAAACGTCCATCATGCCATGGATAATAATGAAAATCAAAATAAAAACAAGATTGTACCAGAAGTGTGAATAACTGGGTCACTACATATAGATACAAGTAGCTCCTTTGCAGCCTGAAGCCTTAGAGTTCCAAGATAATTTGGAATTAACTATCCCTAATGTTGATTAGCATCAGTATCAAGTTCATGTCAAAAATATTGGAAATAAAATTAAGCATTACTTCATGTGATTTAATTTAATGGAAATCGTTCTTTCTTCTCCAGGGCTTCTGTGGTACTCTCTACAATGAGCATACTATATTACTCAACCCAATTACCGGCTAGTGAGTTGGCAACTGGTAGCAATCATTATTTTCGTCACTTTCTACATCCTGCGTTGCTCATCTTCTTCAGATCCGTGGAGTACATCATTTTGAGGTAAACAGACAACTAGGAATGTCTCACAAATTATACTCAGCATTGTAAACTTTTATAGTACTGCTTCAGCTTAGGTTCATGAAAACAGAGATGCTATTTCAGACAATTGATGTTTGATAAAAGAAAAATTGAATGTAAATTTGTAACTGATAGAGGGATCTCTGGGTATTTTGATGATCAATTCAAGCAACAATTTTAAGAATATGATTCTGGTTGGGCTCAGAGAATTAATCATATCAAAGTTGCGTTACAATCTTTGAAGCAACGTTGTCAGGAATTAACCCAACAAGACGTCGTGGAAGGGCCTCCTGGGCACAGAGGGCTTAAGGTCCTTCTGGATCATATGGAAGAAACGGGCCTCCAGAACCTCCAGGATCAGCTATCCCTGTATCTGGAGATGATGGTTCATGGCTAGAAGATATATACAATGTTATAGCTACCTTGTAGTGTCAATTGGAAAAGGTGGCTACTGGATGCAAGGTCCGCCTCAATGGAAGCCCCTTTGAACCTCAACTTACTTTAAGTGTCTTTTCCGCTGAAATGAATAGCTTTGTTGCATTTATCAAAGTTGTTCATGGTCATCTAAGCTGATTGGATGACAACTGTAAATGCTTTACTGACTTAATATGCCAATGTGAAGCTCAATTATAAGCCCATAAAACTAAGATTCAGACTTTGAAAGAACAGCTCAATAAAAAGACTTCAGAATCTTCATTAAAAATAAAATTTTGAGAGAAACTCAAGAAATATTAGATATTATCTGAAGAAAAAATTATCATACTGGCTCCACTGACTGAAACTGACATTAAATCTTCTGCCCCTGCGTGGTCGCTGACAATAAAACTTTATTGACCCCAGTGACTTCTTCTTTCAAAAACATTTTAAAAGTATTTCGCATAAGAAATGAGAGCATTGCTTTATTTTTTCATGCCTATGAGAGTGCAATGGAAGAAACAACCAACCATCAAAAGTTCAAACGTATTCATTACTGTTTAAGTAGTGCTGCAGAGAGATAATGGCACCTCACCTCTTGAAATGCCAATCTTGGAGTCAAGTTTAAACAGCTCTAATTCAAAGCATTTGGAAGTGAACAAACCTTGCAAAACAGAAGCAGGCTTTCATGGGCATTTAATTGAATAAGGGAGAAAGCCCCTCTGATTTTACTATTCGTTTCTATGTCAACACTCAACCTTTTAATGACTACTAAAAGAATTAGTTTGTATGATGCTATTACAGCAGTAATTCCAGCTTTAGACCCATGTACCAAAGTTCAACTCCACATGTTTGGCCTGAAACGTACTTTCAATTATATCCAGGATATTAAGGAAGCTCTTATCAAAATCCACAGTCAGAATGGGTTCACAAATACCTTAACACCTCTAACTGACCCAGAGTACATGCAGTAGAGTCAAAGAATGAGATCTGGTGTACCATTTGTAACGGAACCCATCATCAGGCACAAAATTGTTGAAACAACGTTCAGATATGGCGGGAAGTGAGGGGTCAACATGAAAGTTGAAGCTCTTCAAGTTGTAATACCACTAAGCTTCAACCTAAGCCAATTTTACCTAATAATATTGAACATATTACTTAATTGGAATTGGAGGAGGTGATAGGTCTCCAAATGATAATAGAGATTCTACTTTATCTTATTCCTTGGCCAACGAGACACTAATGTTCCACACTTTGCCCCACAGTTTAGTAGCTTAGTACTCAAGTAGCACTGAATATTCAGAATATTCCAGTCCTAGCCATTGTGGATAGTGGCTCACCTGTTAATTTCATATCTTCCAACTTATGAAGCGGATCAAGATGGCTTAGTGTACCTCACTATATGGAGTATGAAACTACTGGTCCTCTCTGCACTTGAGCTATTGGAGTGTACTCATCTTTACCTATATGATTTGGAAAATTATTGATAACAACCTCTGCTATTGCCTTAAACAATTCAACTACAGTCTCTTGCATGATACACAATATTTAAGGTATCATGTAGCTATTATCAATTATGAAGTATTTCTTTCTCTCCTTGGACATTGAGTGCTGATAATTTTAAAACTCCTCATGATAAAACTGAAAATTTGATTATTATCATGATTACTTAAAAATAAAATAAGATTGATTGGGTATAGTATCATGTACATGAGTCTAGAGTCTGACTTCCTCCTAAGCTAGTCGATAGGTACAAAGATATGCCTCTTTATTTACCCAATGCAATGGTAACTCCGCCAAATCTCAAATTATTGTGGACACTCAAATTAATGTTACTATACCCCCTGGGAAACTATTAGAAATTCAGGGACATCAAACCCTTTGGTAAAAGGAGAGTTGACTTGTCTGGGGCTTTTAGGTCCTGCATATTCTGGTTCTATTTTGGTTTTATTAGCAAGCTTAACGGATAAATCAATGAATGTTGGACTGAATCCCCAATTGCTTTCATTCATCCATTGACTGTTGACAAAGTAGAAGATATTAATAGATTTTGGGAACTAAGATATATGGGTCTTGAGCAGCCCCCTACAGTTGGTCATACCAGCCCTTCCATTAGCCTTGAACTACTCACTGATAAGCTTAAAGAAATAGACAATTATTGGAAGAAAGAGCTGATCTTTTTCCTATTCTACATATGAGTTTAGTAAAATAGTTGGTGTATTACAATAAGTAGAGACTAAAGATGCACCCCCTTTCTGCGCCTAACTGTATCAAAAGATTAAGGTTGAAGAATCTCAGGTGACGGTTGAACTTAAACAACTACTATATTTGCGTTATAGGCTCCATCTTGTAGTCACTGGGCTTCTCCCCTTTTAGTCTAAAGAAAATATGGTAGTCATAGAGTGGTGATGTATTACTGTCACCTGAATGCTATTACTAAAAAGGGTGGTTATCCTCTTCCTTGGATTGACAATCTTATTCAGTTACTTGCCAGTGCTCAATACTTTTTGGCCATGGATCTAGCAAGTGTTATTGTCAAATAGAACTGGAACCTGAAGGCTGACCTAAATATGCCCTAATTGCCAATGAAAGGATTGTATTATGAACCCCACGTGCTATGTAAAAACCTGGCTTTTTACATGGATACGCCAAGACCCAAAGGTCTAGCCAAGGTCCACAAAGCACCGCTGGTATCAATGAGCTCTGGGTGGGCGCGTTGACAGGGGTTTTGGCCAAGCTTCAACCCAGTGCATTAGCGCCCATATTTCACATTTGTTTATTAACTAAATACAAAAAGACTTTCAAATGATAAATTTTTAATAAACTAAAGAAGAATAATAACAAGAGAATAACCCAACATCCTATTACCAGCAAAACGATGGGTTATATGTTGAAAGGGGGTAAACAGCTTCTAAGCACAATTGTGATAGGGAACCCATTTCATTTTCAACTCTGTTAAATAACAGATTTGATCCTCGATTTTGCCTTGATAGTATCAGTTGACTTCCAATCTATTTTCAAGTCATTCTCCCCAAGTTTTCGAATTTTCAATTTCACATTTTTGATTCCAGAATGGAGAGAAAATTCTGAAACCCTTTTTGCCCTCTTTTCCTCAACTTTTTGCTCAAATTTTGCTTTCTAGGTAAGTTTTCTCCTTTTAAATTAACTTCTGGTTGAACTAACAGTTGGAGGCAGGAAACTGGAAACTATGGTGGGTGCTCTTGAATCCACCTAAAGTATTCACAAAGCTTACTTTTTTATCAAATAAAAACTTGCAGATTTTGATACTAGGATGAAAATTTGGATTGGGCTAAGAGTGGTGGGCATGTGGCAAACAGGGTGAAGCAATAGACACCCTTCTCTCATCTAAGGTATGCCCTAGGTCAGAGATCTAGGCGAGAGAAAGGGCCTTGAGATTTGAACCCTATTTAGTTTTAAAGGAGTGAACACCCCTTGTTGGAATTCTATATTAGTGATATGCTTGCAGGTGCTAATTATACAGGATTTCAACAATATATCAGTTGCCAGAGTATTTGTAACTCACAATAGCTAATTATTTTTAAATACAAAGATTAATATGAGATATAAGAAAATCTGATTAATATAGGATTGTATTAGTAACAAAAAATTTGGGGATTTATAGATGAGAAACCTTTATTAAATTGGCGCTGCTTAGTATCTAAAGTACTTGAGGCTATTAGTGAGATACCTGCAAACATAGATTGGACCATTTTAGCATTGGCTTGAATTGCAGATATTCAAACCCTGCAATGACATATCCATGGGGAGCATTTTATATAGTCCCACCAAACATCCATCTTGCTCATTTGGTTAGTTTGGCTAAAATCCTAAGTTCCTAAGTTTTTAAGTGTCCATTGGTTAGTAAACAATTTCACTTTCCTGAACTTCCTTCAGGATTATAACAAGGGGACGCTCTTCCTTAGAAACTTGCACCAAATTCAAGCTGGTGCTTTATCAATTTTTTAGGTGAATTGACCTATTCCGCCAAGGTTGCAGAGTGCCCTCACCATCTCAATCAGAGGGCTTGGCCAAAGGTTAGTAGTAGAATGATTTCTCTGAGTTAAGGGATTCCACCAAGAATCAAAAAGTGTTTTTTGTGTACTATTAGAATTATTCACCACCAAACTACTCTTTTTCACCATATCAAACATGTAAATGTCTGACACCCCTGTCCAGCTTGATGGCTGGCCCCTTAGACCTTAAAGATTGTTTGAGAACACCAGAATGCCACAGGGATTGTGTAACGTCTGGCTACCTTCTAACAAGCAATGAAAGAGATTTTAGGTGATATCAAACTTTCCTGAGTTTTAGTTTACCTCAACGACATAACTATATTCTTAAAGACATTCACATCTCATATGGGTGACCCTTGAGAAAATTGTCATTGACTTTGGAAAGCCTTACTAAAGTTGAAACCATAAAAATGTTCATCTTTCATAACAAGATGTAGTTTCTTGGGCATCAGGTAACAAAGAAAGGAATTTAATCTCTTCCCAAAAAGATTGACGCCAAAAAGAAAATGTCCCGCCTGCTAGCTTAAGAGATACACAAGTATTTTTAGAATAGTCAGATACTACAGGCAGTTTATCCCTAGATTTGCTGAGTTATCAGAACCCCTAACTTACTTGTTACAAAAAGGAGTACCGTTTGAGTGGAAACCTGAACAAGAACTAGCTTTCAGTTTTCTTAGGACTGCCTTGTGTACACAACTAATTATAATACATCCTTGAATTGATCAGCTTTTTATATTTTTCACCAATGCCCGTGATGTCACAGTTGGAGCAATCCTCACTAAGCATGATGATGATAAGGTAGATCATCCAGTTGCCTACTATAGTAAGACAGTATTTAAGGTTTAGAGGAATTATAGCATAACTGAGCGGGAGTGCCTGGATGTCCTGTTAGCTAATAAACAGTTCCGTCTCCATCTGTATAGACTCATTTCACTGTGGTCACCAATCATTCCTCATTACAATGGCTACAACAAATGAAGGACCCTGACGGATGGTTAGAACATTGGGCCCTTCTCTTGTCAAAATTATGATTTCTCTATTGAACACCATGCCGGAACTATTCTTTAAATGCATATGGTTTATCCAGAGTGCCCATCTTGGCTGTGCTCACTTCTGAAGAGGATAGAACTTATGATCTTGTTGGCTGACTTGAAAAATTTTCTCTTGAGACTAAAGAAATGCAGGAAAAACTACATAAGAAGACCAAAAACACTCAGATTTGAGAAGAATTGTACTATAAACTTATCAATGTTAGATGAATCCCCTATATCCGCCCCTCTTCACAAATGGAAGTAATTTTGGAAGGACGTAATGCAATTGGACATGGTGCCATTAAAAAGACCAACTAATGGCTAAAAACTTGGTACTTCTGGGGATAGGGTGTTAGAAACCATCCATGAGTTTTGAGGCGTGCCTTATTTACCAGAACCAGGATTGCCTAGACCTCAATATCAACATCGAGTTGTGGCACCTTCAGGACCTTTCCACGTGGTTAGTATAGATGTAGAGGGGCCTTCACCAACAGGGCTCCATGCCATAAGTATATACTGCTGACCATAGACCATTTAACTAAATGGGTGGAAGTTATTTTGGTATTACCACTGTTGCTAAAGCCGCTGAGGTGTTTTATTTCAACACGTTCTCACCCAGCATGGGTGCCCTTAAGTATTATTATCAGATAATGGTCTCAATTTAACGTCAATGGTAATATGTGAGCTGACTTTGTTGTCTAATACTAGTCATCATTTTGTTGCTCCCTATAACCCTTCATCCAATGGAGCAGTTGAGCGTGCTAATGGGACTTTGGTTCCTATCCTGTGAAAGATTCCAACTTCAGATCCTCATCGTTGGAACCATTACCTTCTTAGCGCATTTCTGGATTACAGAATAAGCTATCAATGAGTTATTAAGATTTCCCCATTTAAGCTTTATATGGAATGAACCCAGATTGCCCATTGTTGTAAAACATAATTAAACAACTCTGTATAAAATACTGCTTCTTAACTTGAGAGCTCTAGCGGATAAGATAGTTCAGTTACAGGCTCTTGCTATGGAAGGAATAATATCCATGACCTCTAGAGAAACTTAACAAAGTAAATGTCAGATAACCTGCATTACCCATATTTCATGGGAGATATTGTTATGTTTACCATCATCAACTAGAAGAAAAACCTAACAAGCTTAACATTATGTGGTATGTCTGTATCAAATTATTCACAAAGTCAACTTCTAATATTCCATCACCAATTTGGCCAAGGGATATGTAGTCAATCAAGTTCATGCTCAATTCCTTAGGCCCTATGTCCCTCTTTGACAGGATCTTGAGGGGGGCATTGTCTGACATATGAATAATGATGGAAATGATACTGAATTTACTTTCTGAGAAGATTCTCTCATTAATAAATAAATTGGTGAAGGAGTCATTTCTACACCAGAACATCAATTGCCAGAATTACATCTACCACTGACTTGAAAGCTTCTTATCTAAATAGACAATTGCCAATATACTCTCAAAAAACACTATGAAAGCAGATTGACAGCGTCTGATGAAAGATCCTGATGAAGAGAGCCTAGAAGTCCATCTTGATAAAACAAATCTTGATTTTCTATAATTAATCAAATTTTTAAGTAAAATAAACATTACTTATCTTGTCTTGAGATCTTCTCATTAACTTTTGATAAATGATTCTTTCAAGAACTTCTCATTGTTGAATATCCTGACTCCTGGAATTACAGCTTTAAGCCTTCTTATTTTTAATTCCTCAGCCAGTTGACTACTTTCCCGTTGCTTTGAGAGATAGAAAACTCAGCTGGTTGACTATTTTCTCGTGTTTCAAGAGTTCAAAAGATCTTTGCACCTACTGATAATAGGTTAAAACCATTGCAAAAATCGAGAAAAGAAAAAATATATGAAAGATAAAAAAATAATAAGAACAAAAATTGAGAAAACATAAAATGAATCTTTTGATTTTATATTTGCTGCAATCAAGAGAATCTGGCGGTGTTCCCACCTATCATTGTCTAGTGGGGGGAAGGGGGATGAATTAAGATGGGATCAAAAAAGACTATGAACATTGGCAGGATCAGCTCATGTTGAAACTAGTCTGCCATAAAGAGGCATGAGGATGAAGAGTCAGAAGATACACTCTGATTGAAAACGGAGAGCCCAGCCTGGGGGAGTACAGGAACCAAGGAATTGGTGAAGCTGACCAAAATATCCCTTAACGGCATGGAGTCATAGAAGCCTAACCTGGGGGAAACATATATTTTCTTGGACATATTATAGTGAGATTGACTGAGATAGTCCTAGTATGGCGTGTAGCCAAAGAACCGCGCTCTAAGGAGGCAGCAGTGAGAAGGAGATGAAGAGGAAACGTGCTAAGTAGAAGGACACAATAAGACGCGTTGAGTAAGGAAAAAGTAGATGGACTATGGGAAATTGTTTTAAACCATGCTTGCTGATAAAGCCCTGGTATGGAGCAGTGTATGCTTCTAATAATATATCATACACTTGATAATCTGGTTAAGAGGGGGGTGTTGGGATTTAGGTATGCCCACATAATACATCTTATTTAGTTATATGAATATATGCTTTATGATCTAATTGCGATTTACCATAGCAGATATGGGTTACCATAAGAGATGATAACTATTGTTGTTTGTCATTTTTAATGGGATATTAATTGATCCTTTAGGATTTGATTCTGCCAGATTACTAATGTTCTGTCAGGGAAAATCCCCTACAAATATCATATAATCTGATTATCAATTTAACAATAGATAATTCAATAATTATGTATGAGTTTATCAGATTTTGTTGCTGATTAAATAAGGGTTTATTGACATGCTGGGCATTGACAACACCTTTGTAGCAACTTGCAAAATGACATTTTTAGTAACGCAACCTGCTGTCAATGGGTAAAAGGTCCCATTACCTAAGCATATTGCTAGCCTAATGATGATAATCCACTGGGGTTGAGCGAAGGCGTTGAGCCAAATTCTTAGTTTAACCCAGAAGGGAGTGTTTTCTAGTTGGTGACAAAATCTAACTAGACGGATGAGGAAGGATATTGTCTGAGATGACTCCCAAGGGCTAATCCACTAGTAATGGATGCTGTTTCCGTAGAGGGGCACCAACAGAAGAGTTGGGCGTTGGATTCCCTTATATATTCCCTTGTTTTTTTATTAAAAACAATATCAATTAGTTCACCTGAAATAACATCTAGATAGTTTTTATTGTATAATCTTTAGATTATAGTGGAAGTTAGAAGATTTCTTCTAAATATTTGTCATTTGCCAACTATTGAAATTAGTGTTGATAAAAAATTCCCTTGTCTAAGAGTTTATCAGCTACTCTACGGGCTCCTGAAAAGAGAGGAAGAGAGAACCTCTGACCCTAATAATAGTTTAAGTTTCACAGAGAAGAAGAGTTTGAAGGAAAAGTCTTCTTGCTTTCCATAAGTACTTTAAATGGTGTAAGTATTAGCGTTAGCATGAGTCTAGCGTTGGAGACAATACTCAAATTGATTGTGAGAAGCTCAACTAGAATGATAGTCTTCATAATATTGTCAACCCAGTTGTCAGGATCATGGGTGCGTTACCACGTATCCCTTGATATTTTTGGCCAGGGGACCTGAAGCTCAAGGGTGTTGGATAATACTTTTTGCTTCTTTTGGTCAAAAAATATTATATCAGATACTTAGTCTGGTGAGGCAATTCCAAATAATACACCAATTTTAAATTAAAATGGAGAAAAGAAGAAAGTAAATTTAATTAGCTTAGATTGAACAGTATAATGGAAATCAGGCCAATGTCTCAGTCAATCTTCATGCATACTAAGCCAGATCTAGTTCTCATTTTCTAATTGGGATTCATTCGCCTCATAGATCGAGTTTGAGCACCAATTTTAAGGCTAGAATTTCGTTGGGAATTATCCCAATAACGGTCTCAGCTTTTTTTGGACGGTTCAGGTTCAAATCCTGTCATCCAACTTATCTGAATCTCCAGTTTTGGGTTCAAATCATGCTGGTTAACTTATCTGAATCTCTGATTTGGGTAGGAATCCCAACAACATCCCCCTCTAGATCTTGGCTCAGGGGATAAAATGGACAGAGAAATCAACTATGTACTTGGTTTACTATGGTACTTTGAACAACCTCTATGATTGAGTGTTTGTTGCCCCATCTATATATGACTCTGTAAGGCCCCAAACAGTTGGTACCTAATTTTATGTCACAACCTCTAGGATGGTGTTAGTAGAAAAGGACTAGGTCACCCAGTTGAGGGATGTATTCATGCTTATCATTAAAGTGAGCTATTTCTCTATTGTTTGTAGCGGACAGGTCTTCTGAAACCAGGGCCTGAAGTCAGAAAATATCATTGGCAATACTTTGCATAGTGACTTCAGGGGCTTCAGGAAAAGCTTGGTCAAGCATATCCTGCACTTTAGAAGGCAAATGAGGATTTCTGCTGTACAACGCTTGGAATGGTGACATATTGGTTATTCGATAATATCTGATTCTATAGGCCAGAATCGCACCTGACAAGTATAGGGGCCAGTGAAGGGGTCAGTCATAGCCATTTTCCAGAGGATTGCAGTTAGGGTACCATTTGCCCGCTCTAAAACGCCATTGGTTGCAGGAAGGTAGGGGGTGGAGAATACCTGTGTGGTTCCCATCAGTTCAGCTTAATTTATACCAGCATCAATCAGAACTTTTGCCCACAATTGGAAAGAATGATTTTAGGGCACTCATGTTGGGTAATAAACCAATTACATAAAAACGTGGCAATAGACTTTGCCAAAGCTGAGAGTAGAGATAATGCATTAAACCACTTAGTTAAATGGTCCATGACTAGAAGGAGGAACCGATGACCTTTAAAGGCTTGAGGGAGAGGTCCCACAACATCAATGCTAATGGTATGAAATGTTTATAGGGCGGAACCACTGGATGCTGAGGTTGGGGATTAGGTCCAGCCTGACTTTTGCATACCAGGCAGAATTCTAATACATCCTGGATTGAAACAAGCATTCCTTTCCATAACATTAAGTTTTTAGCCACTGGTAGGTTTTCAAAATTCCTCCGTGGCCAACTTGCCAATGTCCCTCTGATATGACGTCAGTTCAATCTGAAGGTTGTACATAGGGCTCCCACTTTTTGGACACAAGTTTACACAATTGGCCGTTCTTGACTTGAAGATTTGTCGATTTCTTTGCTAATCCTTTCTGAAGGGTCAGGGATTTGTCCTTCCATAAATGTAATTGTGTTAGGAGGTCATAGAGTCAATCCTCTTCAGGGTTAGTTAAAGTTAATATGGGAAGCCAAAATAAGCAAAATTCATTTTGGTGGATAGTCCCTGGTCAGTGGATAATAGAAAAGTCATAGTTTTGACGTTTTAACGCCCATTGGACTAATCTTCTGTCAGGGTCCTTCATTTGCTGTAGCATTGTAATGATGCATGGTCAGTAATTATGATGATATGTTTTCTATATAAATAAGGTCGAAAATTCTTAATAGCCAACAGGATTGCCAAGCATTTGCATTCTGTATTGCTATAGTTGCATTTGGCTTTGGATAAGATCTTGCTATAATAGGTGATAGGATGGCCCACTAAGTTTTTGACATGTTGGGATAGTATGGCTCAAACACCTATATCACTAGCATAAGTAAAGAGGAGAAAGGGTTTATCAAAATTTGGGTGAAAAAAACTGGAGAGTGGGAGAGAGATGTGTAGCAGGTCAAAATCCTGTTGTTGCTCTTATTTCCACTGAAAGGGTATCCCTTTTTTTAGTAGATTCACTAGAGGCTTATAGGTGTCTGCAAAGCGGGGGATAAACTGGTGATAATAACCCAATATCCCTAAGAAAACTTGTATGTCTTGTAGAGATTTAGGGGGTTCATTTTTGAAATAGTCAAGACCTTGTCATCCATTGGGGATATTCTGGCTTTACTTACCTTATGGCCCAAAAAATCCATCTCACTCTGAAAGAAAGAGCATTTGGATGGCTTTAGTTTTAACGACAATTGCCTTAACTACTGAAAAACTTGCCTGAGGTGGTCTAGATGTTCAGTAAAGGTTATAGAAAAAATGGTAATATCATCGAGATAAATAAGCACACAGGAGCGTTTTTTATTGCCTAAGAATTCGTCCATGGCTCGTTGGAATGTAGTAGGGGCGTTACACAACCCCTGAGGCATTTAAGTGGGTTCAAATAGTCCTTCACTCGAGATGAGAGTGCATTTCCATGATCTTCCGGTGACAAATCAACTTTACAGTATCTGCCGGCAAGATTAATAGCTGAGAAATAGTGGGACCCTGACATCAAGCGTAAGGATTCATCTATATGCAAAAAGGATAGCTGTCTTTTTGTGTGATAGAATTGAGGCGGCAATAATCCATGACAACACAATGGCCACCATCCTTCTTCTAAATTAATAAAAGAAGGGAATCCCACGGGCTTTTAGCAGGCACCAGTAAACTGGCCTTTAACATTTGATGTAACTTTAAGACCACCTGAGCCTCCTCCACTTTAGATTTTTTGTATGGCCGGCATTAAAATGGAGGGTGAGCTTTAGTCTCAATATGGTAAATTACCCCAGACATTTTTCTGTAATCACTTGGTCTCAAAAAAATATTGCCATACTCCTTAAGGAAGTCTTTGACATTCTGGTGTTCATTATGGGTAAGATTATCTCCAACCCTGCTTTTAACCAGAGCTATGGTGGGTAGGGGATCGAATCCTAAATCTCTGTAATGATCCAAAACAGCTCACATTGGCGATAATATCAATGGGACATAGTTTTACATAAGCAATAGGGGCATGCTGAGGGACTTGGTGGGTATGATTCATTAAATTCCCTAACAAGATAGAGATAGATTTCCAATAGGCAGGATCCAAAATACTGGTAAGGTCGACGCTTCTTTTATTGAAGGGTTTGGGTGTCCGCTTAACTCCAGATTTGATTAGGAGGGATGAGAATATGGATCCCATATCCACAATAACTTGTGATCCAGAGGGTATTGTAATAGGATGAGGGGCATATAGAGGGATCCCATCTTTGGAATCCACTGCCTCCGGGTGTAACTTATATTTCCCTAGGACTTGGTATTTGACTTTGCAAATGGGGGATGGGTAATCAAGAGATGCATGTCCATTTTTTGGACTCATTTATTTTTGATGGGGAGTTTGAATATCAATGGTATTTGATACCCTAGTATGGACAGGTATTTTTCTTTGTGGTTGATGATGCAGTTAAAAAATTGCATCAGTGGACCCCTATAAGGAACTAATAATTAAGTTTTCTGATGCAATGGTGGGGGCAGTAATTAAAAGTTTTCCAAATGAAGGGGTAAAGCAGAATATGCTCCTATCGCCTTAGTTAACTGATTACTGGCTGTCCCATATTCAGCTTTGGTAATCAAGTTGGGAGCCTTTTTTGGATAAGTCAGGAGGAAGTAACGTTAACCAGGGAAAAGTGTCAATTATCGCCAAGACTATTATCCTTATGTATGATTACCTTGACTAGAACCACCAAAGGTCAAAACTGGGAATTAACAGCAAATAAAATATCATTAGGGATTTTTAGTGAAGCCAATGGAGGATTCTTCCACAGCCAAGCTCAGGGCTATATAATGCTTTTGACAGTTTTATCTGCCAGTGCTTGACTTTCCATAGAAGATTTGACTGTCAAAATTTGCTGGGGTAACTGACAAACATAAAAGTAAGAAGGCTGGAGATTTTTATTTCCTTGAATAGAAAGAGGTACGTCAACTTCTGCAGGCGCAGCTAACACAAAACAATTTGAAGTGCTGGGAATAGAGCTAGAGCTAGAACAAGGGTCTTGATGCACTTGCTTTCCGTCAGCATAGGAAGCCTCTTGCCCTATAATGACTGATCTTTTGCTAACTTATATTGAAGGATGTGGCAAAAGTATACAGTGTAGTTGGTTCTCTTTCAATGGGTGCAGTATAATTCAGGTGTAGGCGACTTGGGGGTGTAACCGCTAGCATTTGGAGCTGAAGCTTGTTATTATTATTAAAACAAGTGGGCCCAGTAGGTTTGAGTAGGTCATTCAGAATCTACAAAATAGCTTCTTTGATATGGATGAGAGACGTCCAGCTAGACTTCACCGCTTTAAGATAAAATAGAATGTTAGGCATATTTTTAAACGCTGAAAACAAAGCAGTGATAGCATCATCTAAAGTAAGACGTTTTTCTGCAATTAACGTTTGAGCTTTAAGGTAAAAATGGTGAGTAAATTCAGTGGCATTTTCTCCCCATTTAAAGCTTATACCCATAAAAGTTTGCTTTTGGTTGGATAAAGCTAGGTCGCTCCCAAACTCCTGAAGCAAGGCAGTCTTGGCGTCATCCAAAGTCTGGCAAAGCATTAGGTGAGGTACCATAATGTCTTGAGCTATGCGACTAAGACAATTAGTTAGGTGTTTGAGACGTTGGGTGTCAGTGGCTTCCTCCATAGCAAATTCATAACAAAATATGAAAGAGAAGATGCTCCCTTTTCCTGGGATGTACTTCTCTTTGAATGACGGTTTAAATGTGCTATTAGGGGGTCAAATGCCAAACAATGTGAACTATTATTAGGGACGTTTTCACCTAAGGAGGAACTGATACTTCTTGACGTTTCATAAGGATGGAGGGCGTCCACTTTATTTTGTAAGGTGTTAATATCCTCGATTATTGAGCCTACCCGATCATGAGGTGGTGAAGGGCCAATTTGGTGGTGACAAGAGGGGATAACTGCTAAATTCAATTTTGAGCTCATTAGTTGCACCTCGAAGTTTGAGTTGGTGTTGCTCAAGGGTGAGAATTCGTTGCTCCATCCCACACATCATAGTGGTTAAATTAGTCAAGAGGTTAAGGCGTTCTTGATCTAAAAAGAGATGGATGCCAAATTGTTATTGATCATTATTTGTTTATTTTACATTTCCCCATGGACTCAGGGTGTACCTGGCAGTAAGCACCAGTTTTGTTGGGATCACAGGTGCGTTACCACATATCTCTTGATATTTTTTGCCAGGGGACCTGAAGCTTGAGGGTGTTGAAATAATAATTTTTTGCTTCTTTTGTTCAAAAAGTCTTATACCAGATATTTAGTCTGGTGAGGCAATTCTAAATATAATACACTAATTTTAACTTAAAATGGAAGAAAGAAGAAAGCTAAAGTTTATTAGCATAGATTGCACAATATAAGGAAAACAGGCCAATGTCTCAGTCAATCTTCACGCATACTAAGCCAAGACCTAGTTCTCATTTTCTAATTGGATTCATTCGCCTCATAGATTGGGTTTGAACATCGATTTTATGGCTGAAATTTCATCAGGATTATCTCCAATAAAAATTTCAGCTTTTGGACAGTTTGGGTTTGAATACCATCGTTCAACTTATCCAAATCTCCAGTTTGGGTTCAAATACCGCTGTCTAACTCATCCAAATCTTTAATTTGGGTAGTAATCCAGACACTAGTCAATTACTATATCAATAATTTATGCACCTCACACATCTGAACCTGTACATTAGACTTAAATTTTACATTTGGTGCTCACTATAGGGGGTAGTTGAGTAATCCATACTTGAAATTTTACAAGTGATAATACAATTATATTAGTTTAAGACTAAATATGAGATCTAAGAGGTGGGTAAATTTGACTGAACTCTTTGGCATCTCAACCTTTTTTAATAACTATCCTTGCCAAGTTAGTTAAATCTTCTTCTTTTACTTAATAAATAGTAGAGAAAATCCCTTCATAACCTTATCAGAGTCTTCAGACCTAGCAGAGGTGACATTGTAAGCTAATAAATCCTTATTAGGTTCTTTTTAAAAGAAGATTTTAAATTGTGGACTTTTTTAGTATTTGATGGTAACTGATATGGTGTACCATAAGAGCTCTAGGAAAGTATTGATCCCAATTTAGAGGATCTGAAGTGGTCATTTTTGCGTAAAATAAAACTAGAGATCTTCTATCTCACTCCATGGCACCAGTCATATAAGGGTTTTAGGGTGACAAAAAGTTTCTGAGTCCCAATAGAGGTAGCCAGGATCTTAGAAACCCTTGACGTAAATTCTTTCATTATTGCAGAGGAGCACCAGAGGGCAGCCTTATTGTATAAGACGTGCTGATGTAAGGTAGTAGCGTTGGCTTTATCAGTTTGAGCTGGAAGAGCATTAGATTCAACTTACTTTAAGGAGTGACCAACTTCTACTAGTATATATTGAATCCTGCTAGTGCTTTGTAGTAATAGACCCACCACGTCTGAGAAAATAGTGTGGAAGTGTTGTTGAGGTGTATTCAGTTGCTATTGGTACTTTGACTTGTAAACATAGTTTTTATGGGATAAAGATGCATCCAGGACATCTACAATAAAATCCTTAATAACTTCAATTTTATTGATATTTAATCCATCTATAAGTCTTGCATACTCCACCATGGCCAAGAATAGTGTGGTCTTCAATAATTATAAGTACTGTTCTGAAGGGCATAGTATGGAATCCAGAGTGTGCCCACTTTACACAAATTCCTATCTTTGACCTTAATATTTTAGGAATTCCGCCATAGCATCTTCTTTACTGGCTCATTGTCATCATCCCATGCATTGGGTGTCATAAGAAAGTCATGCAGTATTTTGGCCTCACTATTATCTAGGTAAAGATTTATCAAGCGACTAAGTCCATCTAAATTTAGTGGCGGATTACAGCGTAAATTCTATCTTTATGTCATAATACTGCAGCTATAAGGTCCATCAAGTCAATTTTCCTATGTCATCTACTAGGTTCTTTCTCCCACGAAAAAGAGGTGTAGTCAATGATGAAATTGAAAGTTATTAAATATAATAAGAAGGGGTGATAGTATTTGACTGCAAATAGTATGGCATGGCAATCCTTCCCATTGACACTATAATTGTAGTAGGTCTTGAAAATAATTTTGCTTAAGTAAGTCACAGGGTAACCACACAATTTCATCTAATTGATCTGTAATAGCTCCAACAGCAAAGTCAGATGTATTGGAATGAGGATATTGAGCTTTTTCATAAAAAGGGTGGCATGATGTGGGTTGTTTAAAAACTTATTCAGTGTCTTAAAGGTTGCTTTCTGTTCTAAACTCAAATTATATAGAGTTTTATTATAACCTTATAGTGGTTCACAGAGCTAAGCAAACTTGGAGATAGACTGATAGTAATAGCACATCTTACTTGGAAGCACCTAAGCATTTTGTAATCTCTCTGATTTGGATAAGTTGATATTGTTTAACTTTATCTTAAAGAGGTTGAATTCTTTCTTAAGAGATGGCTTTCTTGTTAAATTCTATTCTCGTTATAAGATGAACATATTGAGGGTTTGAGTTTAACATTTGAATAATATAGTTTTTAAAAAATCTTAAGGCTGTTTAAAATGTCTAATAAAAGTTTTAGAGAACATGTGATGACGTCAAGATAGACAATATTACATGATCATCTTGAGTCATGTATTATTTGGTCCATTGCTTGTTGGATTGAAGCATAAGCATTACAAAGACTTTGTGGAAAAAAGTGTGTTGAAAAAGGTTTTCACTGAAATTGAGAGCGCATTTTTCTTAATTCTTAGGGAAGCGTTCCACCTGACATTACCCACTGGGCAAATTCATCACGAAGAAAAGGTTTGAGCTAAATAGTTGGGCTAGAGCATCATTAATATGTAGTATAAATTAGTTGTCTCATAAAAATTATGTTTATTTTTCAATAGTTTATACAACCTAATGGCTCCATTCCTTTATTAAAAATAGTTGGGGGATGGTTATTGATCTTAGAAGATTGTCTAAAAGACTGCGGCTATTCATTTCTTGTGTCATTCTCAACTTTTGCTCTTCAACTTTTGACTTGCAGTAGTGTTTAACCAAATAGGGGTAGCATCGCCCACATCAATTAGAAGGCTAAAATTTTCATGTGAAAATAATCACTGTCCAATTTAGAGAAGATATATATTATAAAAACAGCATGTAAAAAATTTTTTAAGCCTTTTAAGAAATTGTTGTGAAACTTGAATGCATGTATGGTGCAGAGTAAGTAGGCTTCAAGTAATCTCATGTCAAGTTGTGTGCCAATGTAACAAACTTACTCGATGCCATCAATTGTAATCAGCTGAACTTGTTTTATCTCTTGGTGTTTCTTTTGAGAGCTCTTTTTCAGTGAGGTTCCTAAGAAGAATGTTAATAGGGTTTTTGTAAGATGTTTCTAAAATTTAGAATGAATTGAGGCTAGTATGAGCAAACACCATAAATTTTGTCATATATGAAAAAGAAAATTTTTGAGGTGTTTTAAAGTGATGGTTCTATTGGTCATTCATTGTCTACAAAATTGCTTCTGATTTTTAGATGCATAGAAAATATTTGATTCATCTGCTTCTACTGAATCATGTAGCTTTTTTGTTTTATCCTGAGTTGTATAAGTGTAAATATAATGCAGATGCAGGATACTCAATCAGAAAAAAATATCATCTCTTTTGTGGTCTCTATTGGTTAAATTCAATGGAACTTAATAATTGAGAATGGATAGGAACCTCTCTATTATAATGATGATGCTGTATACTTAAGCATAAACTAAGTAACAATGAGCATATCATAGTTATTGTACAAAGCTATTGTGGGTGTTATAAGGGTCAGTTTTTAATAAGGATAGTCAAAGAGGTATCTGCGCCTATAGCACGCGGGTATTATTAGAATATGAAGATCCTTATTCTTTTAGTATTCCAGGTCAGAAGCCAATTTGATCATCTTGATGAGCTTTAAAGATATGACAAAAGATTGTTGAGATGGTATTGACGATGGGTATAGCTTTACCCCTATAAAACACATGATTATTTTATGATTGTCACTAAAAGTTGAACTAGATCAAGAACTTCTTTCAAGAGGAGCGTGTCGTTGAGATTCTGGACATATTCAGGATAAATCTCTTTAAAATCTATATGTCTGTGTACTTGCTGAATAGTTTAAATCAGTAAAGCTGTAAATATATATGCATCCTTAGCAGTATCGACACTTTTTAGGTCTTTAAGAACTTGACTCAGTTAAGTATTTAAGAACAAGGCGTAGTTGCGCCTTGGCATTTAGGCGGTCTAGAACTTTAATCTCATCAGGTGTTTCTATAAACCTGATAGTTAAAATTTTTTACACCCACTTTTAAAGTCGTCATTTGAGGTGTTTTGACACAGTTCAGATGTACAATTGAAGTAGGAGGTTATCAGGTACAAAAATTTTGTCAACGTTAGTTTTACATGTTATTAAGTTATCAGGTCTTTTCTATGATCTTATGATCTTATTTCTTCTTAAGCATCACTCTCAAGGTATCCAAATTTGTATAAGTAAGTACGTTTGGGCCATTTCACTTTTTGGCTTTTTATTTTATAACTTTTAATATTTTGGGTTTTGATTTAGTTGCTAAAGTAGTTTTTAGAATTTTGTAAGTAAGTAATATTTACAAATCCTCTTTGGTGTCATAAATGGCCTTGAAATAAATTTTAAGCATCATTGATGTGCATAAATAAATGAAGTGTTGAACCAGGCCAATAATAAAGGCAGCAACAGCATCATTGAGTGAAAGTATTTTAGATGTTATTAAAGTTTGTGATTCAACATAGAATCTTTCAGAAAACGTGGCAACTGATTCTCATTTGTGCAAGCTGATACACATTAATGATTGCTTTATCTTACTCAAACTTTGGTTTGACACAAACGTTTTATTATAAGTTTCTTTGACTTCAGCTCAGGTGCAAAGGTTGTCCATGTGGGCACCATAACATCTTGACCAATTGACCTAAACAAAAAGGGATATGTTTTGTCTTTAAATTTGTTGGTTTCTACTTTCATAGCGACTTATTTAAACAAAGGAACAAAGTGATAAACCCCTAACCATGATTTATTTGCCTTTAGTAGTGTCTTAAAGAGAACTGATTACACCAGTAAAGGCATGTACATCAGGTGTAGCGCGTCCAGTTAATTAGAGAATAATCATTCTGATCAATAATATAAGCAAATCAGAAGGTCTATTTTTGTAGGAGATCTAGTAATGCTTCTAAATCCTTAGAAGAACCATGAAGTTAATTAAAAATTAGATAGTCTTGTCCTAAGTGCAACCTTAACAGATTTAGAATCTTTTATGCTGTTCAAGCTCTTTAACTTTGGAGTGAAAATTGGATTAGGATGAAACAATGTTGCAATTCTGCTTTTTAGATCAACAAGTCTAAGAAGTTTTTTGAGCTTGTTTCATCCAAAGTTGTCGTGAGTCTGTGATATCAGTGCCATAAGAATTAAATTGGTTTCGTTACAAAGATTTCAAATTTGGTTCATTCACTTGTGAATGGTTTTTAACAAATCATCTTTTTAATAGTTTTTTTGACGTTATAGAATTCCTTATTGCATTTTTTAAGTTGACAAGAATGATATTTAATATTCTTAAGTGAATCTCTCATCTTCATTTCTTTCTCAATTTGTATAAGTCAATACTCTAAAATATAAAAGTGCTCTGAGATTTCCTGTAGAGGTCAGGCTTCAAGTTTCTCAATGTGTGATAATTCTTTGGTCAAGTGTTTTTCAAGGGTATAACTCCATTGGCTATCATCATGGCGAGCATTAAAGCTAGTTAAAGACTTCATTTTGATTTTGGGCTTCATTCTTGGTGAGCTCTTTCACAAAATTCTTGAGTAAGGTATAGTTATGATGGCAGATGCATCAAGCTCTGTACATATATCTCATTGCCTTCTTCACATACTTGACTACACCAGAGTCAATGGTGGTTACTTGGTTGTAAATCAAATTAATTAATTTTTGGTTATTTCCAAAGATATGACCCCTATATATCTGAGGGCTAAAAATAGATATTATCCTAAGCTTATCTCAACACTTCTTTGGATGACTATGTGCCATTAAAGCTCTTCATATAGTAGTACAGAAAGTGTACCATATTGAACTATGCGTTTGAGAAAACTTTTGGATGTGTGTTACCAGGTAAGTAAGTTTATTATATGTATCCATAAGAGTTCTGGTCCCATAAAAAAACATCAGTTGATCCTCTACAGAAGAGAATCACTTGTGAGAATAAATGCCTTAGGCTTCACCATTTCTTCTTTTAAGTCTCTGAAACTTCAGCGGAAGGACAGGTGTTCTAACGTTTTTTGTTAATACAATGAAATCAGATTGTTCTCCAACAAACAAGAAAGCATGAGGCATGTTCGTCTTGTCTTCATCCTCTTTAATTACCAACTTGATCTGCAGGTGGCTCTAGAAGATTTACTGGCTTCAAATATAAGGTAATTTAAATCTTATGGCGTAAAGAGCTCTTTTAATGAGAACCACTTTTATAGTTTTAAAGAGAAGATTCTATATGGTGCTTAATTTCAAAATTTATAAGTATTGATAATGCAAAAGTATTAAAACTTCACAACTATCTAAGATTTTATACCAAACTTAATCCACAATAAACTGTCAACCAGAAAACTAATAGTGTATATATAATGTATAGCATATCAGTTTTTAATTTAGGGTTATATACTTCCCACAAAAATCATTAGTATTTAACATCTTAATAATGGATTAAGACGCTGTGGCAACCTACTTACAAAAGTTTGCTTTTGTTTTTTGGTCTAAAAACCCTCTTTATTAATAATTTATTTAATCACTATTTTTCTTTTTTTCACTAATTTAAACAAAAAAATGATAAATTTGGTCTCTACGCCAATGTCTTTCTATTGAATTAAATTACTATGTATAAGTCTCATGAGCCCTCACTTATGGATGTAGTTGATAATCTCTATAGGTTTCTATTGGTTACTTTGCCCTAGGCCTCCAACTACTGTTATTTATAAGGAGGATCAATCCTTAATCCCTGATAGTGAAACTCCTGTATTTTTATATAATGTTTACCTTGGCTTTAAGTCCTGGTTTTTGTATCACATTTTAAATTATTCTATAATTAAATACCTTGTCCCCACAATGGCATAAAAATAGTCACCAGTAGGTTTAGCATTATATATTTGATCATTCACCCATGTCTCAGATGTTTTTGGCTGATTGCTTATAAATGTATATGCCTAGTTTCCTAGGCATTCATTTCAATGATTTATTTTAAATTCATGCAATTAACCTATCAAATTCAAGTTCTATTTATTTATTTTTGAGAACCTAGTAGTGAATGAGCATCACTTGGAGGGATTGCCATTAGGAGGGATCTTGATTTATTGTGGCTTTGTAAATTGAATCTATGAAGAAAATAACCCGTAGCCTCATAGCCAATGTTAGTATTCAATAAAGCTGCGTGATTAATTTAATGAAAAATGATTTGTGACTACTTCATTATTTATACGCTTTTTAATATTATGTCTTCATTAAGTTACCTGTTGTTTAGTGCACCGTTACCTGTGCTAATTGAAATTGGGCTAAGCACTAAGTGCAGCACCATCTCACATGGTTAAGGGGCAAGTACATGTGGAGAAGGGCGCCTCATGCTTTTTCTGTTTTCAAGTTGATTGTACAGAATCACAAAACTCTAAATTTGAGAAAGATTTTTAGATCGTCTCCAGAGGCCTATTAGTCATTGTGTTGATCCACCAAGTCAGAAGGGTATATCTCAGTCCCATTAGCGTTTGGATTAAATCCACTTTTATGCATCTATTGAAGCGTTCATGTACTGGATTGTCCAGTTTAGAATCAATAGAATGAGCTTTGATATAGGCCAATCAGATGGCTTTAAGATATAATCATTTGTTGCTATTTCTGTTGTCCTCAGACAATTAGATGACTGCAAAATTTTTTCACGCTGAAATGGTTCTGTTTTCTTTGGCCAATTGTGTGGCATAAAATAGTTTTTCTTTATTTTGATTCCTTTTGGCTCTAGCTTCTGATTGCTTGTAAAACATTCTCATATCTTGATACCCTCTTTGAATCTATAAATGGGTTTAATCTATGCACTAATACTATAACTAAAATCGACGTTAGTGGCGAATAAAATTTTCTAGTTGATTTACTAAATTCCTTAAGGTATTCTGGTTAGATAAACATAATAAGTAATCTTGCACCTGATTAATCTTCTTATGTAAACAAACATTCAATGTCTATCATCCTCTAGAGATTTTTTAAAGCTCCCAGGAGGCATGTCTTTCAATTTTCATTAATGGTGGTGCTAATAGGGAGAGTGGGAGGCTTTTCTGCAGCACAAATTTTTTAAATGTGCAATATATATCGCTAATCATAACTGAAGTGGTAATTGAACAAGGATAGTATAAAAAGAGCTTTAGCATGAACTGTGAATGATAAATGCTTCTTAAGGTTTTTGTCTAGAGATTTATTGAATCTTTTAACGCTTCTGTTGATCAAGGGTGTGTAAGGGATTGAAAATTATTGTTTGACTTTACTTAGATCCGTCATTTTGCCTACTACATTGAAGTTAAGGTTTATAATTTGTCTGAAAGGTGGACTTTTGAGAATCACGTCTAATAATTTTGCTTTAGAGGATCTTTGCGATGGCAGTGGCGGTATATTCTCTAACAGCAATGCTTTGACACACTAAGTAAAGGAGAAGTTTCAATAGAGGTAAGCTGATTTCTCTTGAAACTCTTGGTAATGTTACCATAACATCAATTTAATATTTTATGAAGAGTTAATTTTAATGATGTGAAGAGAAAGCTTTTTCAATAATCTTAAGTTTGTACAATTATAAATAGTCTTAGAGCTTGACTAACATCATGGAACATTATTATAAATAGAAGTGTCCCTTCATGTGCTTGTGAGTCTTTTAGAACTTTACATGGCCTACTTGATTGCGTCTTAAAAATGACTTATTTTGTTTACTTAGACTGACGTAGTTAACCTGTGTCTCTTACACTAACTTCTGCAGTAGTACATCTACTTGGTGGGTGTCCTTCAAGAACTTTTTGAATACCGTGTGAACTTCTTTGGTCTCATAAATCACAAATCTCTTCAGGATCAATTAAGAAAACAAAGATTAGAATATAATTTTGGGTTTTAGGTGTAAATCCGTTAGTCTTGACAACATATTGGTGTTCAGATCCTTGTGGCATGCTTAGTATATGATCTTGATATTATATCCATGAAGTTGCACGGTCCATCATTACTGGCATCTATCATGATCTCATATGTTTAGTAACCATCTTGGTGAAGTATGATCATTAACAATCTTAAAGTTTTTTAAGATTGTAAGCTTGGAAATGCTTGGCTGCTCTTTTTAGTACTAAAATCTTTCTCAGTTATAAAGTAGTTCTCTTTTGTTTTGGGGAAGACTTTGTAGTATTATATTATGTGGTGGTAAATTCACTTTTCTTCCAGATTTTCTAGGAAAACTTTTATTCCAATGTTTCTTACATCTTTAAACAATTACAGAGTCTTGTTTAGATCTGTATAGTACTAAACAGTTCTTTTATAAGACTTTATTTGATCTCTTTGAAAGCATTTTCTTGTACTAATACCCATCAAATTATTACATCCTTGGATAATATATGAGCTAGTGGAGTTATATCTTCCACAAAATGTGTCATAAATTGTTGATAGTATACAGATATGCCTAGAAATAAGTGGATGTCTTGCATGCACTTGGGTTGGTTCATTTTGGTGAGTGCCTATACTTTTTAATTTGAGGCTTAATCTCTTTGACATTGATGTTACAACTATAGATTTGAGCTGACATTCTAAGAAAGATTATTAACTTAGTTTTTATTTTAAATAGGAGTGGATAGCATATTGGTGTGGTTCCTGCTCCACTATGGATCAAGTATTGATTAAAATGGGTTCAAAACCAGACAGTTTAAAAAGTTGGCGTTGTATATTTGTCCCAAGGTCGACCCACCTCATATACTTTTAGTTTTAACTTGAGGTTTGAGGCTTGGATTCATGAAAATACATTGCAAAGTTGTTTAATCTTGCTCAATAATTGTTTGTCTAAAGATGATGCTGCCTTCCAAGTAGAATAAGACCTGAATTATCTTTAAGTCACCATAAATTTCATTCATAGCTCTCTAGAATGCGCTAAGACGTTAAAAAGTTTTTGCTGCATCCTAATTTGAGACAGATAGACATTAGATTTTATACTGTGCCTAACTCACAATCCGCTAATTACAGTATATTTTTCAGTATCCTTAATCCAAGTACATCGTTAAAAATTTGGATTTGCAAGTCAATTTAGAAAAATCTTGATTCTTAGTATGTTATACGTCTCTTCTTGCTTTTTTAAAGTTGGTAATCCATGATAACATATGTTATCTTTCCTCATTTGTACAAGCAAAAGGGGAGATGCCTAAGGCTCATCAAGGGTCAAAAATGCCATGGTCCAGTAGCTGCTTGAGCTCTTGAAAGATAAACTATTCAGGCTTTTGATAAAAGATAGGATTCTAATTTTGATTGGGACTTTCCATTCTTATGTCCATGCAATGTAACTCTCCATGTTTCAGCCCTTAATCATTGAGGCTTTGCTGAAAATGCCTACATGATTTTCAATAAGTCCTCTAACTCTCTTTGTTACTCCTTTGTTGCTTAACCTAGGCTTGACTTATCAACTTTTATATCGTGTGCACTGACTAAAGAGCTTCTTAGTTTGTAAGTTTGGTGTCTTCCACAACTTGTACTTTTCTTCAAGCGGATTGACTTGTGGGGATATTCCTAATATACTTTAAGTTAAATTTATGGCTAGTATCATAGTAGCCTGGTAGCACCTTAGGCTCCTGAGCGCAAAGGACCTCCAGTCTGTAGATTTCAAGCATTGTTTTTAGTAGGATCTTGATTATTATCACCAATGCATATCATGCTGTTCTTAAGGCAATCTCTTTGTCATCCTTGTCCATGATCGATGGTAGTCCACCAGTACCTTCCAATCATTTTGAAACTTTTTGATTTACTTATTTTAAATCATATAAAGCAGGATAGATTTTATTTCTGCCTATACTATTCATGTGAGCTGCTTTTTGGAGTTTTTTATTTTCACCATTATAAAGACATCTGTTAGTTCAGAAAGCTTATGGTGATATGAAAATTTGATGACTCCTCTAAAATAAGTTCATTAAAAACTAATCATGATGATTTTAGTAGTCATTTCTGAGAACAATTTCTGGAACTGTCAACATTATACATCCAAATAATAGTAGAGCATAGTAAGATCTTAAAGCATAAGTAATTCCTTTCCTTCAGGTTAGTATATCAATTCATAATTAATGTCTGCGGAAAATTAAGTATTTCATCTATTTTTGAACATTAAAGTTGACAAGCGCTTTAGTATACAGAACGTCTAGTACTTGGACTATAATATGACAACTTAAAATCTGTGACACTCTTTTAAAAAGGTGTTCCCAATTTTTGATAGTTTGGTTGCCATTTTCTCAAAAACATTAGATTTCTTTCAAGTCCTTTTTATTTGACTTCAATAACGTCCTGCTTCATATGCTCATTATTCAGTATGTTTTTTGTACTATACGTGCTTATCTGTGACGCCTTATATAATTTGGGTTATTTTTTAAATTAGCCATGTGAGTGAAAAAGCTTCAACCTGCCTTCATGGGCCCAAAGTCTAAAAGGTACCTTGAACTCTTCAAAGACTTCTAAGCCATAGCGTTTGATGCTTCCTAAGCGTAATCTTTATTGTCCTCTTTACCATCAGTAGGGAGGGTGACTTGGCTCACCATGATGACCAGTTTTCCTCTTTCTCCATTGATCATTTGGTTCTTATTAGTTAAGATAATTCCGCCATATTTGTAATGTATAATTGCAATTTATGCAACAAAATTCCTAGGGTAGTTACTGTTGAGTTAGTTTGCAAGGTTCTTATAATATTTGTCACCCTCATCTCCTGCCATGTAAACAACTTTACTGTTATTTCTTTATATTTGGAGTGAGGCGATATTTTTCTCACTTTCAAGGGTCCCTTGTATACCCAATAATGCATCGTTAGCACTTTTTAAAAATATTCTCCTTTTAAAGTCAACTTTAAGAGGATTTTGAGGTGAGTATGATAGAGGGAACTAAGAAAAACAGTATTTGCAGTCAACAGAAAAAAACTCCCCTTGGTCCAAAACTGTTGGTCCTTTCAGTAATATCTTGCTGCATAGGTAATAACCACTTTTTTCCTCACATCTTCATCAACATGAGATCTTGCTTCATTTTTTCACATACTGAGAGCTTCTAGTTTATAACAATAAGGCTTCTATATCGTTACTTAAGGTAAACCTGATTTGTGTAGTGATTAGTTCTTCTTGAGCCTCACATCTCATACACTTTCAAATAATTTGCGCATTCTTTGTCTCTGGATCTGCTTAGTCTTCTTATTAAATTCATGAAGTCTATTGATTGTACATTCGCTCAAGGTGTACATGGTCATAAAGTATAGCTTGAAGTTAGATTGTTTGTTAGCTGTTTCTACTTGTACCTGTTAAATTGTAAGAAGTATTATCCCTAAATAAGAGATTTTGACAGTTTATGTGACAACTAGGCATGAGCATTTATCAGTATTTGCCTTAAATTTGCTAATGTTCTGGTCCAAATTCAAATGATTGTGTGAGGGGTGTAACTTCTTGCCATGTCAATTGATAGCTTTAGTGATGATGTTTTTCTCATCTTTCTTATTTTGCACTTTCATCTCCTAGTCCTTCACGGCTGTCTCAAGTCTATCATTCTGGGTTTTTAGGTTTAAAAAGGGGTAGCCACAATGTATGCATAATGAGAATTATCCATAACCTGATCTAGCTCTCCCACAATTCAACTATTTTTCTTATAATGCCAATAGACTTGTCAAATGTGATCACTTTTTGAGGCCACAAGTAATCTAATATTATCAACTGTCCTTTCATTGCTAATAATTTTGTTTCAAAGTTTAAATACTTTTTCCTGGTTCAATTAGGTTCCATATTGGGTCCAATGTGGTTCTTATCCTATAGTGAGCGCTAGTAGAGGCAATTATGGACTTATCAGCACCAAAAAAATTAAAATCAGGTAATGAAGTAATGACTTTTGCTATAATGAACCTGATGAAAGTCTAATTTCTTGAAGATAGTTTATTATGGGCGCAATATGCTAACCTAAATTTGATCGTTAAACCTCATAGTTTACTCTTGGAGCTCCCATAAATAAATCTTCTTATATGCTATCCCTTTTTATATAAAATAAAAAGAATAAGTGAACACTAAAATTCTTTTGTAATTATAACTTTAAAAAAATATGAGTAGAATACCCACAATTTAACGCTAAGATTTTTAAAAAATAGCTGGAAACAAATTAAATTTCCAAGTGCAGCTCTTAGGGTCTTGACAAAAATTAAAAAGGGGTTGAGAAACAATACCATGTTACTGACCATAGGAGAGAGACTATACTAGAGGCCAACTCTATACTCATGTGTCTTGTCCATAAACTAAAGGAAAAGCCTAAAGGTTATGGTTGCTAAGATACTAACACATGTTATAGTCATTTGCCTGTACTAAATATGTATGTCATGGATGAGGCCTTGGATGGTGCAAAAATCATCCTTGACCAGTGTAATGACTAGAATTTAACCCCAGACAAGTGGTAGTACAGGCGACCAACTCACCATGGATGGGGATAATCAAGGCCTTTTTACAGATGTGGGCGAGCCAGGCATTCCAACAAAGGTGGGATGACGTCATGTGAAATACTTTTCGCCCTGATTCAGAAGATTTACTTTATGAAGCTGACAATGCCACCAAAATTCACTATGAAAATTGACCCACTTATATAACTTTGAGGGCCAAAATAATTTGTATTCTGCTGATGATGATATGATGAGATGACCAAATTAAGCAGACAAAAGCATCCAAGGATCAAAAGTGAATATTACTAAATTGGGAAATCACCAATTTTGAGAGTTACTCAAAGATATAATGCATGGTGCATCATAGGAGCACCATCACTTGAACATGAAGTTGAGAAGGAGATTACCCAAACTATTAATAAAAAATATTAGCAGAATAGACAAAAGGCTCAACACCCAGAAGCAGGGACCAATGAAAGGGCCCCTGAACATACAGTTTTAGTGATAACCACCACGAGAAAGAGCTCATGGCTATAAAATTTAGCCCTAATGGATGAAGCTACAAAAGCAGCAATCAGAAGAAATTTGACTAGGGGATCTTAGAAACCCCCATATAAAAACCCAAATTACCAAAATAGTTTCACAATTTCATTCACTTTTTCATATCTTGATTATCTTTTGAAGTATAGTATATCAATTTTTCTAATTTAATAAAACTTTTTACAGAGTCTCAAGGATAACCTTATACTTGCACTTATAGTTTTTGAGTGATTTAATTGCCAGTAATCATTCTGGGATTAACCAAATATACAGAATACAGTAACCAGTACGAGATCTACTCTGTTTGGAAGAAGACACACTCTCTCACGAATACCTTGAGGCTGAGCTGCCAAGGAAGAGGTTGGATTGGCTTCCAATGAACCCAAGGGTCAACGATCTACAGATAGGTATGAGATTGTCTAAAAGTTTCACCATAAGCGTGAAGAGTTTATAAAAGCAATTGATTATGCAAGGAGTAGCATCAGAGAAAAGTCTGCACTATGAGGATGCTTGTGATTTTAGAAAAGGTTGTCTGGTGCCTAATCTGCGTGGAGTAGACCCCCTGAGCAGCAAGTCAGCCTCACATGTTAAGTGAGCCAAAGTAGGCGAGCTGACTGTGATTCTCACTACAGGGGTGGCATCATAAGGCCCTAGTGGCTATCATGAGAGTTATCATGAGCAGTTAAATGATGAAGCGGATATGGAAATATATCATTGAGAGGATTCCTCTGAGCTTCTGGTGAGGGAAGAAGTTATTTCCTTTCAGGTTCCGAACTTTTGGAATTATAAGTGCATAATCTATGCAACGATCTTGAGCTTGTCAAGGAGACCACTAGAAGAGAACGCACTGCTTAACTACCTATTGTGAGAGTACCATCACCTACTATCAAATTGGAAGCTATTCTTAAGAATTTTGAGAAGAGACTTGTATTCCTTGACAAAGAGAACGGAGAAACCATCATTGCTATGAATTAATATGGAGAGCACTTGGAACAGCATGATAATATGCTTTTTGCGATGGACAATAATATGATAGACCTTAAGATACAAGAGCATACTGTCCTGGAGCCTACCTCTACTTGACTTATAACTCAATTGGAGGCACCTATGTGGGCCGCTCAAAGAAATGTACTCAACCAGTCAGAACTGCTACTCAGCCAGCTATGATGCACGCTGATCTTTTTGAAGAGATTTTCAACTTTAAACCATACTTTAAGACCATATACACACCTGGAAAGGAAAGATTTCCGGTTTCCTCAAGATATTTGAGAACAAAATGGATGGTGCTAGTGATCGCCAGAAGGCTTTCCACATGCAAGGAAGTATGAGCTGCGAGGCTCAGGAGATCCTTAACTTGAGCCTATAACCTAGACTATCTTGTACCAATGTTAAGAATATTCTCCTTTAAGAGTTCTATAGTGAACAAGACATCCAGAAAATGAAACAAGAGTTCCTCCTGATGAAAATGAGCAAGAATGAGTCAGATGAAAATTATGCCTCTCACTACTATTTAAGGCACAACAGCTATGGACCACAGGAACTATAAATTTACCTACCGCGAAAATAATTTTATTGAGTTCATTGAGATGCATCCTAAACTAAAGTTGTATATGACTCTCGTGGTTAAGAGATCAACGTCCCTCAAGGCGCTTAGGTAGGCGTTACTCACTGTCTAAGGGATGTAAAAAGCTGAATTCAAGGCAATGAACCTACACCTTTCCCTTGACGAGTTTTAAGAACGTTTATATAACAGATGATAAGGATGACAAAACAAAGGATAGTAATACCAAACTGCCTGGACGCTTGCCTTATTAAGCATTTACATGCAGAAAGTGTCATCAATCTGGGCACTTTTATCAAAAATGTCTATTACTTGATACTGAAAAAAGGATGCGCCATAGAGAGGATACCCCCAATTCTGTCAACTGGGTGGACTTTCACGCTGGGAGTGAAGATGACCACAAAGATGACTATTTGGCTAGCGCAGGATAACGCATGTTAGGGACACCTAGCACAAAGGCTTTGCCTGCTGGATTGAAAGTCCAAGGCACTGATGGATCTATATCAAACAAAACTCATTTGGTGCAAGTGAGACATCCTATCCTGGGTCACCAATTCAGTTGAAGAAGGAAAGCAGCTAGTTATGGTTACCTTCAAGAACTTGGTTCCATATGGCAGAAATACTGTTTAGGCTTTTACGAGCACTGTTGCTCTAAGAAAGTTTGAGTAATCTGCTACTGACGTACTGACTATGAAAACCTTTAAGAGTGCAATGAAAGTGAAAGTAATTATACTGAAGGTGCGCATTTTATCAGTACTAGCTAAAAGGGCTTTAGTTAAAATCATATTATCTGAACTCATGAAGAAAACTAAAGCTTATTCCCAACATTGACTACAATGTGATGTACTGCACTGCAGGACCTGACATTATCCGCGCTTTAGGAGCTTATTAAGCATTACCCTTAAGCTTTGGGTTCATGGTCCTGACTTCATTGGAAGTTGTTTTGGACAACAACCACTACTATTTTAATTGTGACACAGATTCACTTAGAGTTTGAGGAAAAGATAATTACACCACTAGCGCTGTGAATATTTTATGCTACCAACTTCTGCTGGTATTTAAGGATGATGACGTCAAGTCAGAGAAACAAAGCGCATGACTAACTGAAATGGACCAATGCATCTACACCATCCAATACACCCTGACTGAAAAATGTAAAGCAGCTAATGCCTACAATAGTGAAGAGGAAAGACTCCCACTGAGCGCTAGCGTAACCATAAAGATATAGGGGATCAACACAAAATGACCCAGATGTCTAGTGTGAAGATTCCGCCTGACATCATGTTGGAAGTTACAGCCACAAAGGAATCTGCAAATAAGAACCCAGTGTACTTCCAGAATTATATGACACCATTTACTCTGGAGAGCTAAACATAATTTTGGGAAACATCAGTACCAAACCTATCAAAAGTGAAAAGGGGCAAGTTGTAGCACTGGCCTTATTAGCCAGTTGCTTAGATTGAATCTGTCCATGCATCTTGGATTTTGACAAGCTCAGGTTTGGGGACGTGACTCCTAAGCATCAGAAGGAGCTCAATGAACTTTTGACTAGTTTAATGACATCTATAGTACCAGCTCCAATGATTATGTTCTATGTAAGGGCGAGGTACACAAGATGGATACCAGTAAAGCTATACTTTTCAAATCTAAACCCTACTGCTACTTAAAAGCAGAAGATTCAGTTATTGCACAAGAGCTCAACCAACTAGTGAAGCTGGGCTAATTAGACCTTCAAAGAGCCCATGGGCATCTCTTTTGTTGCTACTGCACAAAAGGATGGAACCCATAGAGTAGTCATGGACTATTGCCACCTAAAAGAGATAAGCAAGAAGAACTCATAATCACTACTGTGAATTGATGACACTTTGAAATGCCTGGGCGGCTAAAAATACTTTTTGGAAATGGATCTAGTCTTCTGGATACTGGCAGATGGAACTCTTGCCAGAGGATCAGGATAAATGAGCCCTGATCATTAGCCTGAGTGTTGTTTGAGCCCACTAGGATGCCACGGGGATACTGCAACAATCCCTGCTACCTTCCAGTGTGATGGATTAAATTTTCAGCGACCTTAAATTATCAAGTATGCTAATATACCTTGATGACATCAAAGTATTCAGATAGACGTTTCATGATCATTTGCAGCACCTCCAAGAGGTCTTTAAACAGATGCGTACATCTAATCTGAAGTTATAATGAAGTAATTGTACTTTCCTCAAGAAACTCTCAGAGTTCCTTGGGCACAAGATTAGCCCTAATGGAATCAGACCTCAATATGGGAAGGTGAACGCCATTGTGGCAATGAAGCCACCAAGGAGCATGAGATATATCCAAGTGTTTCTCAGAATAGTGGGATACTACCAGAAATTCATCCCTCATTTCGCGGACTTAGCTGTGCCCCTCACCTACCTGCTTGCTAAGGAGCCATAGTTCAAGTGGGGCCTGTAGCAAAAGCAGAGCTTTGTGGAGTTAAAGGCACAATCAGTAGAGTCACCAATCTTATCTTATCTGGACTTCAACATGACATTATACTTATATACTGACGCCAGTGATATAGGACTTGGCGTGATCTTGACACAGTTGGATGAAGACGAGATGGATTGCCCAATAAAATTATTACTAAAATTTTTCTTATAAAGCTGAGAAGAACTACACGGTTACTGAGCGCAAATGCTTGGCGGTGATCAGAGCAGTCAAACACTTTGGGCCTTATTCATATGGGGTACATTTTAAGGTGGTCACGGATCATGGGTTGCTCCTCTGGTTGAGAAATATGAAGGATTCTGATGGACGCCTTGCCCGTTGGGATGTATTCCTCCAAGAATATGATTTTGTAATTATACATAATGCAGGAGATAAACATCTCAACGCTGATGGCTTATTAAGATTGCTAGTGTTTCACTTGCAAGCACCTGAGAGAAATCACCTATATGGCCTAATTAGGCTACCTGAAGAGTCTTGGCAATACAAGACAGTGGAATTTAAGAGCGTCCTGAGGAGATATTCCAAAGACACTTGGTGTTTTAAAATGGAAATCTACAGAAAAAAATACAAAACTATTGGTACCAATATACCCCGCCTAGCAATCACATGGAGTTGATAATAGAGGCTTACAAGAAAGTGGGCCATGGAAGATTTCAAAAGAAGTTGGAATACTTGAAAGAGATGTTCTACTGGGAGTGCATGTCAAACGAAGTGCATCAATCCTTGGAACTGTGCATAACTTGTGAAAGTTTTTGCCTTCTGGAGAAGCGATTTGAGTTAATGGCAATTTCCCCACAGCACCTTTCAGTAATGTCTTAATTGACGTGGTGAGTTCTTTGCCAACTGCCTCCAGCAGAATCAAGTTTATCCTAGTTTTTATTGACAACTTCACCACATGTGAGTTGAGGCTTCTGTGGTTAAGACATACAACCTGAACTCCGCCGCTCAATTACTATACAATCAAGTTATCATGAGGCATGATTACCCTCAAATTTTACTATTTGACAATGGGAAGAAAAATCTCAGACGTAGTGAGAAAGCTGATGGATCTAGTGGAAGTGAAGCAGCAGTTCATGTCCCCTACACTCCAACCTCCAATAGAAGTGTCAAGTGAGTTAATGGAAGCCTTAGTAGGGATTTTGAAGAAGATGGCCCCCAATTACAAGTTAAAGTGGGATAAGTTGCTGCCCTCAGCGTTGTTGTCTTGCTAGTTGAGCCACCACTGAGTGATAAAATGTCCCCTTTCAAAGCTCTTTATGGGTGAGAGGAAGCTCTGACAACCATCCTAGCATTGATAGTCCTAACATATCAGAAGAACCTGTCTCCTGGAAGTTAACAGCAGGAGTTAGCTGATGAGCTTATAGGAATTCAGTTAGAGGCTTCAAACAACACTAAAGTGACTACCCCTCAGAGCAACGGGAGAGTCAGCAAAGCACTAGCCTACTGGAGTTCAACCTAGGAGACAAGGTTTTATTTTACCACCTGGGGGGAACATAACTTGAGAAGTTTCAGGCCATTTGGACTGGGACTGCCAATATTTTTACAAAGAGAGGAGCAAGATACTCCATCCAGAATTATGATGCTAATATTCTAACTAATAGTTTAATGCCTGACACCTCAGATTATTCCTCAGGTCTTAACTTAGGAGTGGAAGTGTCACAGATGAGAACTTAAACAATGCAGAAGAATATTGCTTGACCAGTGGAATGAAAAGAATTCAACCCCAGACCAGTGTCAGTACAGATGACCAACTCACCGCTTATGGGGGCGATCAAGGCCCTTATACTGATTTGGGAGAGCAAAGGAATTTTCAACGATCTCAGGATGATGTCATGCAAAATAATTTTCTGCCTAAAGAGTCTGAGATTTACTTTATGAAGCTGACAATGCCACTAAAATTCACTATGAAAATTGACTCACTTGTATAACTTTGGGAGCCAAAATAATTTGTATTCTGCTGATGATGCTATGATGAGATGACCAAATTAAGCAGACAAAAGCATCCAAGGATCAAAAGTGAATATTACTAAATTAGGAAACCAACAATTTTGAGAGTTACTCAAAAATCCAATGTGAGGTGCATCATAGGAGTACCATCGTACAAACCTGAAGTTGAGAAGAATATCTCCCAATTTAGTAATAAAGCAATATTAGCAGAAGAGACAATGGCTCAACACCCAGAAGTGGAGACCAGTTAAAGGGCTCCTGAACATCCAGGTAAAGGGATAAACACCGCGATATGGAGTATGCAGCTAAAAGAATTAGCCCAAATGGATAAAGCTACAAAAGCAGCAGTCAGAAGACATCTGACTAGGGGATCTCAATAACCCTATATTAAAACACAAATCTCAAGTTTTTATAATATTTCATTCACTTTTATACCTTGATTATCCTTAAGAGTATAAGATAACAACTTTTATCTTAATAATAAACCTTTCCACAAAATCTCAAGTTTATCCTTCTACTTGCACTTATAGTTTTTTAAGTGATTAAATCACCAGTGACCAATCTGGGATTAACTGAACATACAGAATAAAGTAACCAGTCTGATATCTTCTCTGTTTGGAAGAAGACACACTCTCTCATGAATACCTTGGAGCTGAGCTACCATGGGAGAGGTTGTAATGGCTTTTGTTGAGTCCTAAGGGCCAACGTACTACAAACATGTCTAAGATTGTCTACAAAGAGTTTCTCCATGAGTGCAGAGTTTACTAAAGTGATTGATGCTACAATGAGTAGCATCAGAGGAAAGTCTGCTCTACGAGGATGATTGTGATCTTAGGAAAGATTGTCTGGTGCCTAATCTGCGCGGAGTAAACCCCCTGAGCAGCATTTCAGCCTCACGTGTTAATTGAGATGAGGCCAGTGCACTGACTATATACATTAAGTTGATGGCTCTATTAAGCTCACTTTCTGTATTAGTTTTATTGTTTTTGCTATTTTGATATAAACTTTATCTATTAAATAATATACAATATTCATAAAGGAAGACTTGATTTATACTGATAATGGTACCCTAGAAAATGCAGCCTGAGTTTTTCTCTAGCTTAAAATTCTTATTTATGCATAAAACTTAACATCAATGAATCTTTGTAATATTAAATGAGGTTTAGCTATTCTAAATAATATATCTTAATTCCTAGTTGATTGAACCCTTGAGGAAAACTTACAGAAATCCAGATATTGCAAATTTTTATTTCTCAACATCATCTATGGATAAATTTTGCCTTAACATACTAACGCTTTTAACTGATACCTGAGCTTGTATGATTTATTCAGTTAATTTTTCTTATAAACTTTAAGTTTAGCCGTGATATTTTATTTCCATAGAAATAAGGTAAGAGCAATGTGTCTATTTGAAGCGCCTCAATAATTACGCTATCCATTTTTTGAACTTTCTTTTTTGTCAAGGCAACATATATCTGATTTAAATTCTAAGTAGCTTTATCAATAGGATACCCAATAAGCCTCACAAACTAATTACCCAAAACTTCAATTCAATCTGTCATCTAGTATTCTCAAAACTTCATACTTAACTCTGCCTGGATTTTAGGACAAAGAGGCAGTGGAATTTCAATCTTTAAACTTTTATAGTTAGGAAGTGTGTATTGTTAGATAGGCTTTCAATCTAAGTGGAAAGCAAACTCATAGGCTATATAATTTAAACTAAAACAACCTTATAATGGCATAATGCTGTAGGTCCAAGATTCCTGCTTCTAATTCAAACTTTGTATTCTTTTGAACATACAACACACAGTTTCTGGGCTGATGTTTCCTCACTTTACCTCTTCAGTTATAATAATAACCTTTTGTGCCCAAGTTCTTGTTCATGGTTTACACTGAGAGTTTCTTGTATCTATCAAGTTTTTTAGTAATTTTGTCAGTTTCTAAGCACTTTCTTTTTCATATCCGCCTAACGTTTCAGGATCCTGATGATGTTTCACAAAGAATGATGACATTCCAATAGTAGCATGAAATTTATTGTCTAATGCAAATTGGTATAACTAAAGCCAACTAATCTAACTATCCTCTCAGGTGAATACATAACAATTTATGTACTTCTCCAAAACCTGGTTGACCTTTCACTTTAGGCGTTAGTTTGAGGATGTCTGCCAAAGACTGGGATGATTTATATTCATATTGTCCGGTAACTGTACCCAAGTTTATAAATATACTGGGGACCTATTTCAAAATATCTTTATTTTTATATTTTGAAGAAAAGTCTATAAATAAAGAGCTGAGCCACCTCTTTGCTGTGATTTAAGATATACACAAGAAAATCAGCATATTTTTTAAATAAATCCTCTATGACTATGATACTGTCTTTCTCCCCTATTTTGTTAACCAGTAATGAGTTTAACACTCAAAGATGGCCGTGAGCATTTAAAGATCCTTAAGATATTTTCACTGGAGTTAGTATATGATGAGATTTAATGAATGTATGGTTATACTTACTCAGTATTTTTATCATTTTAAATAGGTGAATTATGATAGATATCATCTCACTGGGTCTGTGTTTTATGTCATAGGATGACATGCAAGAAGATTACCATACAGACTTGTATGACCTCCTTCTGGTGGTCTGATAAAGGTTGTAAGACTTTCCACTAAGAGCAAGAAGCCAGGTGGTACCTATTACTCCTTTTAGATAGGAAAAGCCAAAATAATCTTGGGAAAATTCCTATACTTGTGCCCACCCTGATCCCCCTCCTGCCTAGAACTTGATATGTTGAGATGATTAAGCTCCTGTGCAGAGAACTCCTTTAACTCTAGCAAAACGGTAGAAGTACCTCAAGTAAGTCTAACAATATCACCTCCCATTTCCTCAAAAATCTGGAAATTTCAAAAAATTCTGAAGGCGGTTCTGACACTTAAGATATGAAATTTGATTTTGCTAATTCTTTTTGAAATTTCTAAACTGGATTTTACCCTCCCTCCCATTATTTCCACAATTTCCATGCCAATAATTTTAAAAAAATTCTGTTGATTGAGATCCAGACCTCTAAAGATGGAGTGTGCCTCAATTAGAAAAATTTTCTTTTTAAAAAAATAGCTAAATTGGGGGGCAGCCAACCATAGCATGCCCCATCACCTCCCCCAACTTCAGTTCTTTCACCACCTCAAAAATTAGCACTCTCCATACCTAAGATCTTGTAATGGTTTATGATTTGACCTCTCCTCCTCAGCATGAACCCTGGAAACCTGCAGCGTGAGAAAATACTGTCCCAAGAGCCACAGAACAAAGAAGAGTGCAACTAACTGTAATACCCCTTTCATTTATAAAAAGACAGTGTCCTTACTTGTGAGGGTACTGGCCTATTTTGTTTTGTTTTCTTTGGTTTTTTAATTAAAATTATTTTCTCTCAAATGACCTTTGAAGTTTTACCTTTTTTATTGAAGAGCATTTGGTACAGCATGAAGAAAATCACGGCCAACATGCTCTCACTAAAATGATTGAGTCCTAAACTTTTTTTTCTCGTTGCAAACACTTTTGCAACCCATTCAATTCAAGACTAAATCTAGTTTGATAATCTCATAGAGGGATTAGTCTGCGCCCATGTCTGGGAGCAGTTGGGCAAGCAAGGCAAGAGGAGCAGGTGGAAGGCCTGCGGCCTCTAACGTTCAAAAACGCCCCAGAGAATCCGGTGGAATAGAAAAAAATCTAAAAAAACCAGCGGTCACAATTTCCCTGGAGATACTCGCGTGGCAAGCACGATGCAACCAGTACATCAACACGCCACATTCCCAGCCACTTTCATCGGTGGAATTCAGAGTCCATGTGTATCTGGACATCCAAAAAACGGCCCTATAGGAAAAATTTTGTGAAGATGTACACAAAATTTTCCTGACCGCGGTGTACGTTGCACCTCACTCCATGTCATGTGGTTGGCTGGACCTAGGTTTTGAAAGCAAAATAGCAGCAGACGAGGCTGCAGCAGTGCGCATAGTGGTCAACCTCCCCGAAGGGCAACAGGTCATCAAAACTAAATGCACCAGATGGACAAAATCAAACCAAATTTTTCTCACGTTTGACTTTTTGCCTACTACGGTAAAACGTGAGATTTTGGAGCAACACCTGAAAGATGGTCTCACCATATATGGTGAAATACAATCTTTCGAAATGCAACATTTCATGCTGATGCCACACCTGTGCACCGGCAAAGCCATCGCAGTTCTGACCCCAACTGAGGAGATTGTGAAGGACCTAACCCAGATCCTGCACTCCACCTTTATTGACATTGCAGGGCACACCACCCACCCATTCTGGGTAACCGTGGACAGCGCGCCCCCCATTTGCACCCACTGTGATGCGTTTGGCCATAAGGCACATGCGTGCCCCATCAAAGAGGGCATTACATTCCAAGAGCACCCCTCGGCAGCCATGGCCAGCGGAGAGGCACACTACAAACCAACCGCAAGCACCAAGGAGGCTTTCCCATGGGGAGCACAAGGCTGCTACCTATTGGTAAAGCCCATCTCCCCACAGGAGTGGAAGAAGGCCAAGCAGGCCCATAGGACCGCGGCCAAGGAAGCGGCCAAGGTCACCACCACCATCCCACACTCACAACGCCAGGAGGACATGGAGACCTTCACGGCGGAAGCAACTCAGGAATCCATCGCCCAATCAGATTGGGAGGCCCATGCCGAACGGGCCACTCAATCTGAGGATCTAATGGGAGATTCAATCTCACCCAATCGCTGCACCCAAGCCCCAATCGAAACTGACTTGGGACCTATCCCAACCAAAAAAAAATTTTTTGCCCCACTCGACGGTGCACCGAACTTATCCGCACCGCAAAAAATTCGTCCGACGTCGGGAAAACAAAAAGCGAAGGCCAAAGCCAACGCGACTCTTTCCACAAAAATTAACAAAAACCCCAATAGCGTTGCTGCTAATACCCACGCTGCTGTGAAAGCCCGTGGGGACCTGGAAGAGGCTGGTGGGCCAGGGGGCTCACCCCCTCACACCTAAGGTGCGATGGGGGAAACCTTCACTCTAGGGACGCTGAATATTGCTGGACTCAAGGCCTCCCCGTCCCGGGCTAGGAAACTGAGTTTTTTACAAAATAATTTACCCGTGGATATCCTGGCCATCCAGGAAACCCACTGTCCATGAGGTTCTGAGGAAGCTTGGAAAACAATGCTCCTACCATCCCTATCCTTTTGGTCAAAGCACTGTGGGGTGCTAATTCAGAAAAACAATTTTTTCAAATTTACATCTTCAGAAACATTCCTAAATGACTGAGTGCTTGTTGTCACCTTCTCATGAGCCGATGTTGCACACACAATTGTCAACATTTATGCCCCAAACGGTGCACAAGAGTGTTGGGAATTTTTCTCATCAGTCAAATCCCTCCCACTACCCCCCAATTCTTTCCTAATTGGTGACATGAACTGTTGGCTAACCTCACCAATGGACCGGTGGCTGCCCTCACCCCACGCCCCACAGGGTCATGTAGAACTACGCATTCTAAAAGCCACCCTTGGGTTAATGGATGCACTGCCACAACATGCCCCACTGCTCGAAAATATGACGCGTCCCCACATCCACAATAGCCAATTAAGGTCCATGACCCGCATTGACCTTATTCTAGTGCCGGCAAAATTCCAACCCCACATCTCCCACTTCAAAACAATGAAAATGGAATTCTCCGACCACCGACTGGTCTCGGTAACATACCACTTACCCGTCACAGTTGCAAAGGCCCCACATTGGTGCAAAATCTGCCCCCCACAGCTTGCATTGCCAGGATTTTCCACGCGGGTGGAAGAGGCAACTTTGGCAAAATCATTTGTTGCACCGTTTTGTGCGGACCCCATTTCCACATGGGCAACTTTCAAAGAAGACACTATCCACCACTATCGCCATCTCTCATCCAGATGCTCACGAGCCACATTGGTGGTTATATTGTGTGTGCTGGTGGAATTGGCCCACTTGGAGTCCAACATTCCAGCCTCAGGATATAGCCCTGCACGGGGCCAGAAGTGGGCGGAGGCAGCAGCCCACCTCAATGCACTTGAAAGGCAACACAAAAATTGGGTTTGTGTCCAATACAGGGCCACACATATCACTAAAGGTGACAAGTGCACCGCATACTTCTTCAAAAAAAATTTGCACCATGCCAGAGCGTGGCCTGCACACAGGTGCAAAGATCGGATAATTCTATTATGGACACACCGGCCAAAGTGGCAATCGAAATGCAAAGATATTACTCCAAGTTATACTGAGCTGAACCAATTCAGCCAGCTGAAATGGCGGAATTTCTCGACAGAGCTCTATCTGCACCATTTTCCGATACCCAGAAATAATGAATTTAATTACTCCAAACGAATTATGGACTACCATTTGCGGTGCACCAAACCAAAAATGCCCAGGCCCAGATGGCATTCCATATGAGTTTTACAAAAATATTTTAGATATATATCCCCATTGCTGCTAGCCTCACTCAACCAAAGCCTGTTGGAAATGCGCCTCCTACCAGGAGGACATGAGGCCTTTACAGTCACACTCTTCAAGAAAGGGGATAGGCTAGACTTAGCCAACTGGCGCCCCATTTCTCTAACAAACACAGACACCAAAATTTTAACAAAAATCATGGCTAACCGTTTAGGGACTGTAGCATCTGCCACCATCTCTCCAGAACAATTTGGTTTCATCCCCAGAAGGTCAATTTGGGATAACGTGCACTCTGTGGCTAATGTGTGTCAGTCCACAGCCTCTGGGGCACTTGTATTCTTGGACCAACAAAAGGCCTATGATAGAGTAAACTGGGAATACCTTAGGGCCTGCCTCCAATAATTCCACCTACCTCCCCGCTTCATTAACTGGGTGATGCTGCTCACGGAATCTGCAACAATGGCAGTGCGCGGCCCAGGTTTCCTAATGGAAGTAGTCCATCCTCAAAGGGGCCTGCGACAAGGGGACCCCCTGAGCCCACTCTTATACAACTTCAGCCTTGACCCACTACTGCGAAATGTGAATGCCCAACTCACTGGGGTCCATGTGCCAGGCCAAACCCCAGTCAAGATGATGGCATTTGCAGATGATTGCGTGGTGGGGGTGTCTAATAACAAAGATGCACGTGCGCTTGAAGCCCTCATCCAGGAATATTCCCGGGTAAGCAACGTGGCACTGAACGCCTCCAAAACCGAAATTATCCTCCTTGGTCAGTTTCAGAACTGCTGGGCCCCAGCAAGTAGTTCCCAACCTGGCCCATCTGCTCGCCCAAGTCCACACCTTACTAACTCAAAATACACCGCTCCACTGGTGCTCCCCTTCATGCCACGTCCTACCATAGGACCGGTACGCCATCTGGGCGTGTGGTTGGAGGCAGGTGGATACCGCGTCAGCAGTAATGGAGTGCCATATACTGGACAACGTGACGAAGCGAATCGCCTCTCTCAGAGCCCACCCTACTACCCTCACTGGCAGGGTTGTTCTTGCCAACTCTATGCTCCTATCCAAAGTCTGGTTTGGAGCCCACGCCATCCCTTCTCCCCAAGCTTCTTCAAATCCCTGTATGCTTTGCTACAAGGTTGGCTTTGGTCAGGCCGCCCTCCACCAGTACGGCTAGAGGTCATGTTTGGCCCTCATCATCATGGTGGCATGGGCCTACTTGACTTCAAAGCCCATGCCGCCAAGATCCTGGGCACCTGGATTGCGGCCATCACTGCTCCTACACTCCCATCCCAACACTGGTCCCGTGTGGCCCACTCCAACTTCTCCCAAGCCTTGGGCCTCACCAATCCATCAAACCCCCACTCCCTGATGAAATACCTCGCATCACACACATCAGCCACAGGTCCTCACGGGACCAAAACCCACTACAAACGAATCCTACTCTCCATGCAAAGCGCAGAGTGGAGAATTTGTATTAGTGGACATACAACCTGAAGAGGCCGCCCCTCTCCTCAGTTCACACAAGAGGTACAGGGGCTACCCATCCATGATGGCGTGATCCCCATTCGACCCCAAGTCCTATCCAGGGTGGACTACCTGGACATGATGAACATCCCTTATTCCACTGAGACCCAAAAGACTATATGGAAATACGCACACCATCCTCTGTTGCAGCCTCAAGTCCGCTCCCATGTGTGGCGCTGCCTGAGGCGGGTGTATCATACAGCTGAGCGCTCTAATGCTTTACACTCATCCTGTGTCGTGTGTGGCCAGTATGGAACGCTGTTTCACCGCCTGGAGAAGTGCCCCACCTCTAAAGTAATATGGCGCGAAGTCCAACGTCTGCTAGGCCAGGATCAAACACATCCCTTCAGTCTGTCAAGAGATATGTTTGCTTCATCAATGGCCTCCCCCTCCCCACCTCCCTTTGTGCTCTGGTGGTTGCAATCGCCATGTGGACTATCCACACAATTGTCTTGGTGCCATGGCCGGATCCATCCCCACCCTCCCTGAAGCTGTCCACAGATTCCGGTCTCATTTGGTGGATCACTTTCAAGTGTGGATGTTTGGATATCTCCCACCACGTCGCCGACAGCTGGTCTCCTCCTGGTTCCCAGTCTGGTTCATCAAATCAGACCCCTTCCTCCACACGTGCTCAATAGTGGCTACGCCCCCTACACACGTTCCCTCCCCCTTCCCATAAGTGGCGTTCCCGCTGGCAACAAGAGATAGCATCGCTTCTCTGGGGTGCCTCCCCTGGTACTAAGTTTTGTCTCATCTGAGTCATATTCGGAAGTGTCCGTCCCATGGTCAGCCTTCCCCGCAATAAATTTAAATAAAAATGATTGAGTCCTAGTGGATACAAGATTGCAGACCCACGTGGTCATAAGTTTCTTGGTTTCTCTGGTGGTTGATTGTAACCTGCTAGCTTGGAACCAGAGCAAACTTGGGCTCCCCACTTCTAACACAGGCACCCCAAATTTTGTTCTTATAATAAATTATTCCTTCTCAGATGGAATAGACTCTGTGCTGATTCTTAACCTCTGGCTCCTTAATTCACAACGAACTTTTCTCAATTTATTATGGAGTTGAGAAATATATATGTGATCATTTAATCCAAAAAGTCCCATCATTGATATTAACAATATTTATATATGGTAACGTGTTTTGTATATTATAGGCATCAAGTTTTTCTAAGGTAAAATCATGTCTGGAATTATGACCTACTAAATAAATAAGAGCTTTTTCCATTACAAGACATTATTAAATTTAAGATCATACTGTGCTAAACATAAATTCCAGCGCAGCTATCTCTGGTTCAGCCTTTAAGTTCTAAAAGTCTCCAGGGCTGGGTGGTAAGCATGAGTCACAATTGGATGTTGTGCGTATAAAAGATGTTTCTCTTAATACCTTATATAGCATGCACAATTGCAAGCAATTCTTTAGTAGAAATGGAAATAAAACTCAGTTAAGATCATTTTCCAGCTAAAAAATTCTATAGGATGCTCAAGATTGTCAAAATTTTCCAATAATATAATGTCACTAACTGTTAAATTTGAAGCATCAGCTTCTATGATTGATTTCTTACTAGGATATTGCTGTCTCAACACTGGCTCCTGGATCAAACTTTTCTTCATTGCCTCAAAGCTTCATTCTCTTCTTCAGCCCATTAAATTGCCCCTAGCTTATAAGTCTGGTAAGTGGTTGATCTACCCCCAATAGATCTTTGATGTAACGCCAAAATAATATCATTGCACATTGAAAGCAGCAGAAAACCAGTATGATACTTTGTGATTTCTCATTGTTGAACAGCTTATACTTTATATCAGCAAACTGTACCCACATTATTCAAAAATGATTCTAGTCCTTATTAAATTCACGTTTAGTTATCTTCAACTTTCTTATGGCCTTTTAGATAGCTTGAGAACTTACCATATATAATATATTTATTCTTCAAAGCTTTTAAAAATAGATTAATGTCATCTATTTAAGTGAGGCAGAATCTTCCTATTAGTCCCCAATGGTGTGATAAATAATTTGTTGAAATACAGAGGGTGCATTTCTAAAAAAATCATAACTTAGTATTAAAAGTTTTCAAGTGACATTTGAATGCAGTGTAATTTTGGTGTTCATGCCAAAAAGCTAATTAGTTAATGGGATCAACTGATTCAAATTTTGTAAAGATTGTACAACCTAAAAGCATTTTGTAAGATGTCCTCCATGAGTAGCATAATGTAGTGATCAAGTTCTTTTACCATATTCAAACACTATTAACTAATAAAGGTCTTAACTCTTAAATTTAGTTTAGAGACAAGTAACACTAGAGAGACTAGTAACAATTTGGAAGGGAAAATTAAGTCTTCCTCCGTCATAGTTTAAATTATTTATAAAATGAAGATTTTGCTTTGGCACTAAGTGGATACAGCAGCCATCCTTGAGGAAGTTCTGCTCCTTTGCAAAAGTAAAGTGAAAATGAAACTGGTTTTTTTGAGGAACAGGGAGCATTGACTTTATGCTAAAGACATAATCAAAATTATTACTCTATTGGTAAAACTGCTACCCTTTCTGGGTGTATGATATCAAAAAATCTTGTTCAAAATCCCCTCATAGCATATTTTTATTCAATTAAGACTTCCTCATGAGACAAAATATTACAATTCCAGTGTTGAAATCAAGATTAATGCAATATAATCCCATCACCAAACATACATGACATTAAACAGGAGTAGATACATGCTAGAGTGGATTTTTCCCCATGATTTATCTAAACCTTGCTACTGACATAAGGGTATTTTATCAGCCATAATTATATAATTTAATGAAGTCAGCCAATGTCCATACCTATTATCTAGACCTCAAGTTCTTGTTTAGAGACAAAATCTCAATAAAAATACTTTACTCTGCTCCTGTATCACCTAATGGCTTGATATTTTATCCCATCCTCTTACTTTAAACACCATAGGAACGATTATTTTGGTAATATGATGATGATTCTTTAGTGCAAGCTTATGTTCTTACTAGCCTTTTGCAAAATTTAGAGGCAATTTACTTGTTTTTGTCAGTCAGTTCCATGTCCTTTAAATGGGACTCCCTATGAACTAATGTCTTCATAATCTCCTCCCTTTGCCTTCATTTTTGGTATACTTGAAACCATGTTCTGTTATCCACAAAGGATAGTTTTTGGAACGTTAGAACTCATATTTTATTGAATTTTGTGTGTTCACGTCATTCATAGGCCAAAGCTAATTATTGTTCTGTCTGAGTTCCAGTTTCACCTCATCTCTTAAATTATATGGATATCACGCTGTATCCTTGGATGTTAAGGGTTTAGGTTGCAGATTCTAGTAAAGCTTTGGTAAGTTGTGATTCTGCTACATAAGCAGCCTTTTCCAAAGGCCTAAAAAGTTATGCATAACTGGAACCAATCACATTTCTTTTCAATAAAAGAATGTCAGACTAAAATTCAATTTGAACTTTATAAAAAATCTGCACAATAATTAAATTATACATTTCTCCAATAAAAACGGTAACTATGTTTGGTACATGAAAAATTTTGTACTCTGGTAGCCTCTTTCTCAAGTAATGTATCAAACACCTGTCTTACCTATATAGAAATTGGCGCCTCACCCTCTGCTGCTTGGATTAAACGTCCTTAAAATTAAATTCAGGTAATGGCATGATGAATAATTTCCAGTGTCTCAACATCAATAGTATACAAAATCCCTTAGTTTGCACTTCCAGTGGTTCCACTTCTCTATTTATATACCAAAAAATTATCCAAAACTTCAAAAACTCTTAGAGAAAAGGGCAAAGGGAAAATTATTATAAAAAGGTTACAGTAGGCAATATTAAGCGGTAGATTCAGACACAGATATTTTCACCTTGGGATTTTACTAAAGCTTAAGTAAAGTATATGAGTTGCATTCAATAAAATTTATTGCTCTCACCAAGAATTACATTAAGGATTGCATAACAGTACCATGTTGCTGACCATAGGAGAGATAATAACAGAGCCTCAACTTTCTATTAGAGCTATATTCCATTTTTTGTAAACCATACTTCAAAGTATGGTTGCTAAAATACTAAAAACTTATATTAGGTCTTGGCCTGTAATAAGCATATAATAATCTTTAGCTCTAATAATCTTACTTTCTGTGACATTATATTCAGCTGGTTGCTTTATTATGAATTAAACCTTATATATATTATAGTTATTATAAAATAAAAACTTTGTTCAAGCTAGTATTTGGAACCTAGAAAACTAAACTAGTGCTCTTTTCTGCTAAAAAATCTATGCATAAACCTAACCATCAATTAAGCTCAACAATTAAATAAATAAATAAATAAGACCAATAGGTGACATTTTTAGAAATGGTTTACTGAACCTTTTTAATAAACCTCCTAAAATTAGAGATAAAAATGATGATTTTTATAACATTATTATGAAATTATGAGTTTCTAGATACTTACCAGCGCTTTTAAACTAATTTTTGAGCTTATTCAAAAATAAAGTTATTTTTAAGTAGACATTAGATTCAGCCATGATATTCCTTTTTCCATAGGAATAAGGCAAAAGCAATGCTATTTTGGGAAGAAGTTTACTTGTTACACCAGGGGTTTCAAGTTAATAGTATAAATTTAGATGCTATCAAATTTATGTGGTTCAAATCTCATGTGTTAGTCTTTAGTAGATGGACGCTTTTTTTTAGTACTAGATGGTTAGATGGGCGCTTTTTGCACAGGAAAGTCTTATTTAATATCTTTATGGTTCAGGCTTTTATAGTTATCCTTCTTGTTGTTTTTAGGAGTCCTCTTCTTGTATCCATTGAGAAATTTTTATTTCTTGTACAATTATCATGAGGTTGTATCCCATTATATTTAATATTGGTGTCTAGTTTATAATGTTTAATGCACTTTGAAGAGTGACCATGTAAATAGTTATTGCCTTTGGATCCAGTGTCTTCCAATCTGATATCTAAAAGTCTTATGATCCAAACTGTCATCATAAAAATTTTAACAATTCAATACACTATAATTACTGGTTGATCCATTGTCAATGTAGATGCTGAAACTTAGTTAAGCATCATTTAAAGTTTTTTGATTTGGCTCATTAGCATCTTCCTATAAGTTTATTTAGACAAGCCAACTGGGGAATAGACAAAAAAAATTTTAAACCTTAATTTTAAATTTGATGTGGGCCAACCTGAGGATGATACTGCACCAATGTAGGGGAATCAAAGTAATGGGTATGAGGAAAAAATCTGGAAAACCTCCATGTGCAACGTATGATAGGCTAGGAACTCCATGGACTGCCTTGCTATTTGCTATCTTGGTTTGGGGCATTGGTGCACAACTTCAACACAGTAAAATTGGCCCCTACCCAAAGTTCAACTACTGGGATTGAACTTGAGGAGGAAGTGATGGGTCCATATTCTACCGCTGGTATATCCTCTCATGGGACAGACGTTAAATAAATTTTTTAAAAAATATAAAACCTAAACAGGATCAATTTTATTAGGAAGTACTCAACTCTATATAAGAAATTAATTTTGCAGGCTGTCATAAGTAGATTTTTAGTATTATCTAACCTACTAACCACCAACTCTCTTTCTGCTTGGTGTAACTTTCTGAGCAAAATCCTACAGAAAAAAGAAGCAAATTTCAATTGCCCACCATAGTTTCACTCCAATGTCCTTAGATTTCCAGCTGGCTGCCCCAGTGTGGGGCAGCGGCGAAACTCCCCTGACCATTTTTCATCCAACAGGAAAATGCGCTCAGATTGTCTTGCCCAGTCATACCAAACCTCTGGGATGATTTGTTCCTCCCAAGCATCTCAACGCCCACCTCGCTCATACACAAGCAGTGCCTCATTGCCCCCTGGTGCTCCCCCAGAGCAACATGGATTTTTGCCTTAGGGTCAATTATGGGAAACTTTTCCCTTACCATGACCAAGCCATTATTGAAATGGCTCAGGTGGTGATGACACCCGCCAGTTTTATTGACTTCAGCCCTATAAGGGGTATTTTGATCTCAGATTTACCTATAAAGCTGACACCGCCACTGTAGCAACTATGCCCCTGGTTTTCCAGGGTACCCCTCTCCCCACAATTTGGAACTGGCTCTTAGCGGATAACACTTTGGTGGTTCAGTTTGCTAGTTTTCCCACCAACCTTCCCCCAGTGGTGCTCCAATAAGAGCTGATGGAAGGTTTGGCAGCCTATGGCTCCAACCCCATATTACAATTTGTGGTCCCAAATGGGGCCACATGCCTTGCTGGGCCTCAGGTGTATGCCACAATCAGCTGTGAATCTAATAAAATTGGCTTGTTGATTCCCTCTCATGCTGTCATCCCCTCTGTCACTGACCATCCATTCTGGGCCCTCATGGAGGGCGGGCGGACAATCTGTACATCCTGTTTCAAGTTGGACCACTTTAAAATGCAAGTTCACATCCTTAGCTGCTTCTGATAGCTCTGAATTTCCATCTACCAGCTTTCAATCTGCCACCCACCCTGTTCCAGCTTTGGTATGGGGTATGATCCTACCTCCCCCTCCCCAAAGCCTGTTGCTGCAGCTGCCCTGCAGCCACCAATCAGCCTCCTCCTCGCCCCAATTCTACAAATGCTCCCTCCAATCAAGCACAGGATTGGACCCCAGTTTGCTCCCATGCATCCTCCAACAAACTAACCAAACCTCAGGAATATGCCAATTCCCCAATACAATTCAACCAAAATCCTTGAGATCTATTGGCTAAAATTGATGAGTCCAGTAATATTATTGAAGACCACAATATCCAACTTAAGCATTTTGTGCTTACTGACCACAACGCTATGCTACCACCTCATTTATATGCCCCCAGAAAAACGCCAAAACATTCTGCAGCAATCACCAGCTGGCTGTTAAAGCAACAGCTAAGCCAGATTGTCATCCTCTATTAAAAGCTGCCGCCAAATCAGTGGCAATACTTGCAGGAGGAATCCCTCCTCACATTACCCTCTCCACCACCAATATGCTCCAAAAGAAGATGTTTACTGAATCTCACAAAGCTGCCTATGATGCCATCCAGCACGTGGCAGTGGTAGCATGGAATCCCAAATACAAGATTACCCGCACCAATATTGTCACATTTGTAAAGCTCCCTGACACATGCATGAAAGCTAAAACAGCTTTGACCAGTTACATCAGAACTCTTATATTCAACCACCGTCTTCCTGCCACCCCAATCAGCAGAAATTTATCTCTTTATCCCGCTGATGCCCTGACACCCCTTCTCTTCGCTATAGCCCATTCCCTGCTTTGGGGTGAAGCAGAGGATGAGGATGAGCCCCCTGATCCCCCTCCCCTTCCGCCATGATAGGATAAGTGGTTTCCGCTGTCCCACCTGGTTGGTTGTATTTGCATTTTATAAGTCATCTGCTCATTTTGGGCAGTTTTTTGTTTTGTTTGGTGAAGATTTATTTGTTAGCTTTTTGAGTTTCAGTAATGTCCTTCCCCTAGTCAGCTTGCCTTGGTTAAATAAATAAAAGAACTTACTAACCACCAATAGGATCATCTGGCTAGCCCCAAATTGATATGCAAATACTGAGATTAACCCTGAACCTTAAAGTTGGTAGTTATATGCCCTACTGTTGCAAATTTTACATCCATTACATCAAGAACTCTATTAGTGTGACAGAACAAACAGTATTATGACTGCTGGCCCTTGTTGTTTTGCCTTCATTGGCTATCTTTTACTACAGGTCCATAGTCAACCCACCAACCTAGCAGAACAACAATTTCACTTTGGCGCAATTAACCCATTGGGAGGCACACAGCAAGCCCTACATCTCTCTGGGTGACTCTCAGCTCTGTCATACCATCCCCTTCAAGGTTAATCCCCATCAGTCCCTCAGTGTTGGAGCTAGTTGGCCAAGCTCCCATGGGGCTTTCCTGTAGCTCCAGGTAATGGGGTTATTAGCACTGATCACCCCTAGGTGCATTTACCCAGCACCTCACCTTATGGATCTCCAGTCCCACTTTTGACACCCTTGCTCACTCTTACTACTAACAAATAAATGAAGTTGGGTGAAAGATATATTTTTTATGAGGGAATGATAACTATTTATACTAAGCTACTGCACTAATCCAAAAATCATTGGCAATGCAAGCTGGATCTTCATCCAATTGTTATCCTTTTGCAGAACTTGTTCTTTACTAATATGTCCTTCCTAAACACTGAATATTAATTTGACTCATCCTTGGCACAAGTCACCGGTCAGTCATTCATAAACTATTATTTTTATTTATCAAGTCTCCTTGAAATTAGTTGCCAGTATTCAAAATTTTAGCCACAAAATCATCATCACTTGCTCTCATATTGTAAACCTCAGTTTTCCACTGGAAAATCCCTAAATGACCAGAAGATTGGAATCTGGTGTCAAACCGGAATTTTGCTACAACTCAGTTGATGAGTGATTAATTGACATCCTCAGCTTTAGTCACTAGTGTCAATCCTTAAATACATTGAATCTATCAGGGATTATCCCTGATACTTCAAGAGAGCTCAACCCACCCAAATGGGGAGCACTAATTGGCAATTATAAATACAATATAATATTAGCCTAGAAAATTGATTGGCAACTACACCAAACTAATTGACAAACTTAATTCTGATACAATGGGAGGAAATAATTCTGGTTATGAATCTCAACACCTACCAACTCACCATCCGCCACCAGTATTTTGGTATAGCTCTTACAATATTGTTGTATCAGTGGCCTCTTGGATCTCTGGGTCCTTCCAAGGCCTTCTTAAATGGTGTCCTTAATTCCTCCATTAAGTGATGTTTTACTATCACAAGTATCAGCTTAATCTATAATTGTAGGGTTATAGTAAATCCTTAAATAGGTAGTGAAGTGGCAGCTCTGAGGAATTACTTAAGGGAAAAGTTTGATGCTTAAACTGAAAAAATTGCCATAAAACTTAGTAATATTGGCTAAGATATAATGAATACACAAAAAATGGAGGAGTAGGATAAAGGAAGAAAAACACAGGGAAAACTTTTAATTTAATAATTAACTTTGAGTTAATAGAGATTAAACATGATAAGGACAGCAAATTTTTAAGAAAAATCCCTTGTAGAGGTTAATTAATAGAAAAATTTTGAGTAATTTTTCTCATTGTTAGTACAAAAAAAAGATTAAGTCAATGGAGTAAAATGCATTAGCTGCAAACATCCAAGACACCAAAAACTGCAACCTTGATTACTACTTGAATTATTAAAGTTATCTTACTAGAAAGTTTAAGTATTAGACTTTCCAGTAGAAATTCTTTATAAATCTTGTGGCATAGAGGAGCCCTTTTGCTATGCAGCCTTTTATTAGTCAACAAAAACATGTGATTTATGCCCTAGTTAAGTCTAAACGCAGTATTATAATATATATATATATATCAGAACAAGTCTTTGATATTTATAATTTGTTATAATAAAACATGATAGTTTATCAGCTGAAAAAAATCAGTTGCTTATGAAGTTTATATGAAACACTGCAAGATAATATAAGGTTTCTTATGGCTTAGCACTATACCTATGCATAATTATCTTTTTTGTGCCATCTCAAGATTAGTCTGATTGTCAACCCCATATTTTCTCTAAAGATAGCAGCATAGTCAACCTAAGCAAGATTACTATATTACTAAATCTACTAGTTGCATAAGCAACTTTAGCTATAAATTATAAGTATAGTATAGTGTTAAAAATTGTCCAGAATGTATATATACAATTTACATATCATTCTCTTATCAAAGATTTTTAGAGGAATACTAAAGATAAATTTTATTTTTTAAATTAGTTTTTCAGATAGTTTAGTTTACATGTATTTTCAATTTTAGATTCATAGCTTCTTAAGTGTGAAAGCTAAATATAGTTATTGGTATATATTGTTTTTGTTCTAAGCATAAATTCATGACAAAAGAGCAAGTGAAGATTATACATTTAGAACATAAGATTATTCTATATAACAAATTATAATATATAGCTTAAAACTTTTATAGTTTTCTTATTATACTAAGATACTAACAAATATACAGTTTAAAATTAATCAGAACTAGTTAACACAGTTTATAATGATTTAACTAATATATTATAATGTAAAGTCTCATATTTCAAAATGAGAAAGGTATAACTTACTTACTTTCTTGGCTTTGTAAGATAGTATATTATAGTTAAAAAAGGTCCTAATGGACCATAATTTTTTTAAAAAAATAATATGACACACAATGCTGCTGCATTATATATGTTATTGTGAAGGCATAATCAAAGATCATTTTCAAAACACTTAATCTAATATGCACTTTTATAAGAACATACATTATCATAGTAAAAGATTAAACAGCTGCTAAATCACATGTATTAATAATAGTAGATAGGGTATGGACCCTCTACCACTGCCTCCCGAGTTCGATCCCGGTAATGGACTTTGGGTAGGGGACGATTTTGACTGTGTTGGTTTTGCGCGCCAATGCCCCGAACTGAGATAGCAAATAGCAAAGGCGGTCCATGGAGTTCCTGGCCTATAATACGCCGCGCATGGAGGTTTTCCGGGTTTTATCCTCCTTTCCCATTTTCTTCACTTCCCTAATCGGTGCGGTATCGTCCCCAGGTCGGCCCACCTCGAATAAAATTTAAAAAAAATAATAGTAGATAGGGTAAAAACTGCATATAGAAAGGATGAATGTGCTTATTTTAATGCAAAATATATGTTAAGTAATAAAATAAAGTTTATGACTTAGTTTTTATAAGCTTATAATCTTAAGTAATCAAGGTGAGTCAATCTTGGGACAAATATACCACACCAAATTTTTTTATAGCCAGTACAAATTTTGAACAAGTGTTGAACAATACCTGCACTAGAGTGGAAGCAGGAATTACCCTGTCAAGCTAACCACCCTTATAAGTTTATAATCTTACTAGCCGATTTACTCGTGCTTTGCTAAGGTGTCTATAGAATTTCAGGTGATTCGAATTGATTTTTTTAGATTTTCTATATAGTTAAGCAATAACTACTTGGCCAAATCTAATTGCTCAATCGAAGCAACCAAAAAACCAACCACTCAGCTAAAACTAACTGAACTTATCAAATCAACCAATAACTAATCACCCCAAAAGCTAAACTGTATCCTATTG
>JAKSZP010009641.1:0-76610 GCA_022478985.1 Massospora cicadina | reverse complement strand
CTCTCCAGAACAATTCGGTTTCATCCCCAGAAGGTTGATTTGGGATAATGTGCACTCTGTGGCTAATGTGTGTCAGTCCACAGCCTCTGGGGCACTTGTATTCTTGTACCAACAAAAGGCCTGATTGAGTAAACTGGGAATATCTAAGGGCCTGCCTCCATCAATTCCGCCTACCCCCACTTCATAAACTGGGTGATGCTGCTCACGGAATCTGCAACAATGGCTGTGCGCGGCCCAGGTTTCCTAACGGATGTAGTCCATCCTCAAAGGGGCCTGCGACAAGGGGACCCCCTGAGCCCACTCTTATACAACTTCAGCCTTGACCCACTACAGCGAAATGTGAATGCCCAACTCACTGGGGTCCATGTGCCAGGCCAAACCCCAGTCAAGATGATGGCATTTGCAGATGATTGCGTGGTGGGGGTGTCTAATAACAAAGATTCATGCGCGCTTGAAGCCCTCATCCAGGAATATTCCTGGGTAAGCAACGCGGCACTAAACGCCTCCAAAACTGAAATCATCCTCCTTGGTCGGTTTCAGAACTGCTGGGCCCCAGCAAGTAGTTCCCAACCCAGCCCAGCTGCTCGCCCAAGTCCACGCCTTACTAACTCAAAACACACCGCTCCACTGGTGCTCCCCTTTGTGCCGCGACCTACCATAGGACCGGTACGCCATCTGGGCGTGTGGTTGGAGGCAGGAGGATACGCGTCAGCAGTAATGGAGGGCCATATACTGGACAACGTGACGAAGCGAATCGCCTCTCTCAGAGCCCACCCTACTACCCTCACTGGCAGGGTTGTTCTTGCCAACTCTATGCTCCTATCCAAAGTCTGGTTTGGAGCCCACGCCATCCCCTTCTCCCCAAGCTTCTTCAAATCCCTGTATGCTTTGCTACAAGGTTGGCTTTTGGTCAGGCCGCCCTCCACCAGTACGGCTAGAGGTCATGTTTGGCCCTCATCATCATGGTGGCATGGGCCTACTTGACTTCAAAGCCCATGCCGCCAAGATCCTAGGCACCTGGATTGCGGCCGTCACTGCTCCTACACTCCCATCCCAACACTGGTCCCGCGCGGCCCGCTCCAACTTCTCCCGAGCCTTGGGCCTCAACAATCCATCAAACCCCCACTCCCTGATGAAATACCTCGCATCACACACATCAGCCACAGGTCCTCACGGGACCAAAACCCACTACAAACGAATCCTACTCTCCATGCGAAGCGCAGAGTGGAGAATTCGTATTAGTGGACATACAACCCAAAGAGGCCGCCCCTCTCCTCAGTTCACACAAGAGGTACAGGGGCTACCCATCCATGATGGCGTGATCCCCACTCGACCCCAAGTCCTATCCAGGGTGGACTACCTGAACATGATGGACATCCCTTATTCCACTGAGACCCAAAAGACTATCTGGAAATACGCACACCATCCTCTGTTGCAGCCTCAAGTCCGTTCCCATGTGTGGCGCTGCCTGAGGCGGGTGTATCGTACAGCTGAGCGCTCTAATGCTTTACACTCATCCTGTGTCGTGTGTGGCCAGTATGGAACGCTGTTTCACCGCCTGGAGAAGTGCCCCACCTCTAAAGTAATATGGCGCGAAGTCCAACGTCTGCTAGGCCAGGATCAAACACATCCCTTCAGTCTGTCAAGAGATATGTTTGCTTCATCAATGGCCTCCCCCTCCCACCCTCCCTTCGTGCTCTGGTGGTTGCAATCGCCATGTGGACTATCCACACGATTGTCTTGGATGCCATCGCCGGATCCATCCCCACCCTCCCTGAAGCTGTCCACAGATTCCGGTCTCATTTGGTGGATCACTTTCAAGCGTGGATGTTTGGATATCTCCCACCACGTCGCTGGCAGCTGGTCTCCTCCTGGTTCCCAGTCTGGTTCATCAAATCAGACCCCTTCCTCCACGCGTGCTCAATAGTGGCTACGCCCCCTACACACGTTCCCTCCCCCTTCCCATAAGTGGCGTTCCCGCTGGCAACAAGAGATAGCATCGCTTCTCTGGGATGCCTCACCTGGTACTGAGTTTTGTCTCGTCTGAGTCATATTCGGAAGTGTCCGTCCCATGGTCAGCCTTCCCCGCAATAAATTAAAAACATTTGGTACTCATGAGAAGAGTAGCCAGTTCCCAATTTTTAAAAAATAAGTGCTTACTACATGGGGTAGTTGAGTAAGATACAACAGTATAAGATGTCATACAAGGATGAGCAATGAAAACTCTGGATGGAATTGGCAATTATAAATAAGAACGCCTTATACTCAGCTAATCATTGAGAATGAGCTGCCTTGAAGGAGAGAGTCACCAAGATTGAAGAAGGATTGAAGATGTTTCCAATTTTGGCAATGAGTTAAAAGAAAAAGTAACGCCACTAAAAAAGATAGAAGGAGATCTGGTTTGAAAAGTTTTATTCTTAAAAACTGAATGCAAAGCAGATTGCGTTTAATTGCATTCACTCAGCTCAGATATAGAGCATCTAGTGAATAAAGTCAAATAATTGAAGACTTAAAGATGCAAATGTGAACTCTATGTGGCAACTGATGCCGAAGAAAGGACTTAAAAGGTCCAGTTGGTAAGTTGACTATTCCCAGAAATATGCCAACCACATTTGCAGCCATTTTGGAGATGACCCCTGAAATCACTCCTCAAGTCAGTTGAGTATCTGAACCCAGAATGGTGGCTAGAGAAGCTTCAAAGAAATTTAGAGCTATTCTAAAATTACCCACACTCATTGGGATAATGCCCCTGCGTTCTTTTGATTGTTTGACATGACTATGTTTGGGTATGGCAATTGCCTAAAAAGCTTTGATAGTGGTGAACTATTTAGATAATAACTTTCAAACTTGGTGTTAGACCATTTAGAGGGGGAAAGCTGGTCTTACTCGGAGGCCAGGTTTGCCATAATGAAAGAATTTGGAAGTCCCAAACATCTGTTGAAGCGCAAAAGGAATTTATGGGGATCCATTTCCAGAAGGACAAGTCCTTAACGAATTTACTGACCAATTCTTCCAAGAATCGCAGATTTTGGTCAGAGCAAAAATACTGGATGATTTTGACAGGTGGATCGCATTTCAAGTGGCCCTTCAACCCCTTCATGATTTACATTGAATGATGTATTCTGCGTTGGCAACCAAAATTACCACCTCACAAATGATGGATCATTTGAAAATATTAGAAGCCACATATGATGCCCCCAATCGAAGCTTTAAGCCAAGTCCAGTTCATAATCTGAATTCTATGAAGGTGAATGAGATTGCTAAGGAGTCCAACCTTTGAACCATGCCAAGAAACAAGCCTGAGGTGTTCAAGCAGACAGACAAAAAGACAAATGCTGTCATCAGTGCAGAGGGAAGGGACATTTCACAGCTCAACGCTATAGCAAGAAGCCAAATGAGCATACCAATGTGGTCCAGAAAAAAGCTAAACCCGCACATGATTTGGGAAAGGGGCCTACAGCCTAGACGGGGAGCAGTCTAGAGCTTCAGTTAAAACTGTTTCCCTCAATATCCTAAATAAAGAAATTGACATTAGTGATTTGTTTTTCAATGTTGATATAAAGGACCAAAATTACTAAGTGGTCAATTTGGATGTCAATGCTGTAACCAGATCTGAAGCAAAGGTGATCAACCCTGGAGTAATCAAGGAGGGTGATCGCCCAAATGCGTGACAACTAGCTCACAAGATTAGATTCACAGAGAATCTGAAAGATCTGACCAAGGTCAGATTAGATGAGGAAAATCTTTCTATTCCTCTTAGAACAATTAAGGAATCATCTCCTGATCTATTGGAGCAAATTATTCACACCCTTGGTTCAGCAAATAATGTGGTTATACACTCAGTAAACAATTGGTTACAATATTCTGAGTGTACATATATTGATATATTGGTTAATTGAGTATGGATGCTAGAAATAATTTATAGCAGGAGTGACTATCAATATTTGTCTCACCCAGCTGGTGAAAAAGAAGATATCTCGCCTCATTTGGAGCATAGTAAGGAATATGGGACCGCCGGGTTGAATATTACCATCTCTTCTGGAGCATAAAGCAATTTACTACTCCAATTTGGATTTTTAGTGGTATCCGCCCCAGCTATAGTTTTGGCCAACCAAAACTACAATATTATAATTAACTGAGCTTTTAAAAAATATTGAGTTAAATGTAACTTTGAAGATAATACATTGACCATATTGGGTCAGATGCTACCTCTAGTGTATCAGAGAAATGGGGAAACTCCACTGACCAGGAGAAACAATCTCATCAATATGATATACAATGATGGCACTATCCTGATTTGCTACCATTTTGATGGATGAAAATGAAGAGAAATGCCGATGGAAATCCAGGAAAATGGGAAATTCCGCTTTAGAGCAAGAATTTGAGGACCATCCACCGGGATTGTAGATCGTAGTTGATATTAAATTGATGTTGGAGATTCCTGAGCTGTTGAATGGAGAGGTCAGTAGCCCCTGGAAGGAGTCCAGAGTTGAGCTATGGGTGGCTCCTGGAGTAGTTATGCCTGGTCATGGAGAAATTTGAGTTCTGGCGAATTTGAGTGAAAACCCAAAGAAGATCAAGAATCAAATCATTGTGTTTATTCATATTATCCTGATGTTAAATTGAAGAAAATTCATAATTTTAGGACTTGATGAGATAAGGTTTCCGGCAGGGGTGCCCAAGAGTATCAATCTATTGATCATCAAGAGAAACTCGCTGATCTGAGGGAAAGACAGCAGGAGGAGGTGCTCAAAATATTCAAAAAGTATTGTTAAGTCTTCGCCCAGGATGGTCATAGTTTAGGATGTGTGAGGAACTTCATCCATAAATTCAACACTAGGGAAAATTACCAATAAGTATGAGACTGATTCGACAGTCAAAGGCCGCTGAAGTGGTAGTGTAAGAAGAGATCAGCAAACTAGAGAAGCACGGGCTTCTAGTTCCGCCGTCAAGTCCTGGATGAGCCATATCTTGATTGTGAAAAATAAGAACAGCCATAATTGGGTGGTGATTAATTATCAAAAGCTGAATAAAATAATGAAGAAGGATTCAAATCCACTACCACAAATTGACAATGCATTAGATCGATTGGGAGAATTGAAGTATTTTTTCATAATGGATCTGATACTTGGATATTGGCATATCAATTTGCCAAGTGAAGATCAAGAAAAATGTGCGATTATAACCGCATAGGGGCTATACTAATCAACTAGGAAGCCCCGAGGTCTTTGCAATGCGCCTGTGATGTTCCAGAGGGCCATGGATGCCATATTAAATGACTTGAAGTTGTCATGCATCCTGGTGTACTTGGACAATATAAATGTGTTCAGTAGGACCTTTACTGACCATTTACACCACTTGAAAAAAGTCATCAAGAGACTGTCCATGGCTAGCCTGAAGATTAAGCTGAGGAAGTGCCACTTCTTCAAGAAAGAGTTGAAATATCTGGGGTTTGTGATTAACTCTAGTGGACTGCAGCCGCAAACCCAGAAGATTGAGGCCATAGAGCGGATGGCCATCAAAATAAGTGTCTGAGATATCCAAGTGTTCCTTGGAATGGTAGAATACTACCAAAAATCAATGTGATTTTGTGAGAATTGCTGATCCCCTCTTTTATTTGCTGATGATCTGAAGAAAGTGATTTGTTTGGAATGAAGAGGCCCAGAGTTCTTTTGATGATTTATGCCAGTATATGATAAATTCTCTAATATTGATTTATCTTAACTTCAATTGAGAATTTATAGTACAGACTGATGCTTTGTAAACAGCGATTGGTACCATCCTGAGTCAAGTAGATGGGCTCAGGGATTAGCATCTGGTAGCTTATGTGAGCCAGACTCTACCAGCAGAAGAATAGAATTACACCATTACTGAGCATGAATGCCTTTTGGTGATTTACACTTGTATGCAGTTTTGGGCATATATTCATGGAATGCACTTAGAGTGGTGATGGACCAGTATTCCCTGTGTTAACTGCATAACCTAAGAAAACTCAGAAGGACGTCTGGCTCAATGGGCATTGAAGCTTCAGGCTTATGACTATGAGAAAGTTCGCCAAGTGGGAGCTTCTCACCAGAATGTGGATGGCTTATCAAGGTTACCAATGGTCCAAGTGGTATACTAACAAGCTGATGAGCTGTTCCAAAAAATGGTTGATGGAGAAATTGGGAACAAGCCCTGAGAGATCTAAGGTGCGCTTCAGAAAGCAACGTAAAACCCTGAGACCAAGTATGGACAAGTTTTTAAGATGATCGATGTAAAACAATTTTATTCCCAAAACTGTCAGAATGAGTGGCAATTGTTCAAACCATGCATAAAGTTGTCAGGTATGGAGACCTGAGGAAGATGACCAACCACATTTGCCAGAACTATTACTGGGAGTCTATCAACTATGATTTGGCTGATTATCTGGCTTGTTGTGTGAAGTGCCAGTTGCACAAACTCCACAAGAACATGACCGGATATCAACTGATCTGCCCTGGATTTGCCTGGCATACCGTGTCCATTAATGTGATGGGACCAGTAACCATGAGCACAAGTGGAGTCAAATATATAATAATTGCAATTGACCATCTGACCAGATGGTTTGAGAAATAGGCTCTGGAAAAAGTAGATGCTACAAGCACTGTAAGGTCTATCCTGGATCAATTTGTATACTGCCATGAATGTCCGCAAGTCTTGTTAAGTGGCAATGAAACAAATTTCACGTCCCACATGATCCTGAGGTTGAATGAGATAATGGGGATCCGAGGAGTCATGTCAGTACTTTACCAGCCAGAGATGAACATACTTGTAGAACAAGTCAATGGACTGCTGGATATGATGCTGAGGAAGCTGGTCAATGAAAGAGCTTCCACATGTGGAACATACCTCAGTTCAGTGACATTTGCATATAACATAAGTCACAATACGGCAATTGAAAAAACGCCATTTGAATTATTGTATGGAAGGAAGGCCGCGTTACCACCAATTCTATACTTAATGGTTTAGCTAACATCAGGGATGAGTGCCAAGCAGTACCTGCTTCAACTTTCAAATATCCTGATCAACATGCAATTGCAAGCATTTAATATAAACTTAAAGAATAAATTGGGGCACAAATTACAGACAATAAGAATTAAATGGCATTAACCAAATATCAGATAGTTGATTAAGTTGCCTATTGTGATATGTATGGTTTTTGAAGAAGAAACAAGCTAGATGCATGGTGGTCAGGTCCATTTATGATCATTACCAAGATGTTAACTGACGCCTATTCCATCAAGAACCTCTTGGATGAAGAGGATTGTAAATTGGGCCCATGTTGGATATCTAAACCAGTGGATCCAAAAAAAATAAGAGTGTTTTCAAAGGACCACTAAACCATTGAGATGGTAATGTCCTGACAATTTTTGGTTAAGCCCTAAAAAAGGACCGCTAAACCAAAATAAATGGTAAAGTTTAAAAATAAGACCTTTGAACCATGATAACTGATAGGTCATAGTATACCTAGGAATCAGTTTGGTAGATAATAAGATGGATCACTGAACTGAGTGAAGGTCATGTCCCATATAAAAAAGATTGATAAAAATATAAGAAAAAAATATTAGAAATGCACATATAAAAAGTCATATATTTTTATAATTTTTCAATTAGTTACCCTTGACTCAGGGATGATTCCACCTAGGTTACCTCTTGGGGGAGGGAGGTTGTATAGTAGTAGGAGTAGATAAACCATCAAAATCCATTTGATATTGGATGCTAGCAAGGGCTAGGCCCACTTGAAGCCAAGTTAGTTGAGTGGAAGCTGATCCCTGAGAGAATGAAACAAGGTGAAGATAAATTGAGATTTTGGTACTTGCTAATTGTGATACCCCTATATTGGGTAGAGAAGTAACAGAGCAAGAAGAGACAGTTGGCAAATAACCTTGATTAATCCTGATATAGCACTTGTAATGAGAGTGTCTTTAACTCTTGTTTCCAGCGTGGTGGTGCTTGGTGCACGGAGCCAACACATGAAAACTAGCCGTTAGTACTAAAGCTACTAGCGCCCAGCAGAGGGTGCTTGAATATTAATAACTAAACCCAAGAAGTGTGATAAGGAACCATCCAAAAATAACGCGGTGCACAAGGAGAGAAGAGGTAAATGGCCCAGGTTGGAGGGTACCTGGGAGAACCAATGGTGCACGTGGGGAAAATCTGATTGTGTTCAAAATGGAATGGTTAATGTGGCGCGAGACCTCCATGAAGGGGTCCGCTCACAGGATTGTATGGAATAACATTGTAATAAAATGGTAAAAACGGGGAAATCTTTATTCTGGAAGTTGACCAACAAGGAATGTTGGTCGGGGAAAACATATTTAAACATTGACAGGGGAATAAGGGGTTTGCATAAGCGGACCCAAGCACTGACCCACCAATAGGCACACGCTACCATCCAGATTGGTATAATATGCTGAAACTAACTTTACTCATGTAATTTATTGAAGTTGGATTTGACCCGAACGTGTGATTTTGTAAATGGCACAGGTTTGAAACCCCGTTCCTCAACAAACTGGACCAAACCATCGGCTTTCATTACATACCATGTTCCTTTCAACGCCTGGGCTGATGTAAGGGGCTGGGCATTTGGCACCCCACTAGTCCCAAACTGGGCATATTTTGCCTGTACCCAGCGTTGGTCTAGGGTATGCCTCAGGTCAGGGAGGGCCTGTAACTTCATCTACTGGGCCTCCTTGCACCCAGCCTTATCCTTGGAGTTGCTCCCCACTATTATGTCATCTACACATGACATTACCCTCTCCTCCTGATGGGGCTCAACCCCCCCCCAGGGAGGGGCTTGCGCAAGGGAAAAGTTCTTATGGGCAGGGGCCAACTTCATGGCGGCAATGGTCAGTTTGGGTTGAGTTCCGGCAGCCTGGGGGAAACGCTTGTGGAAGGCTTCAATCAGATCTTGGGCATGCACGCAGTCGCGCGCTGGGACCCAACTGTTCTCTGCGGCATCAAAGCCCTTCCAGGATACCAGGTACTCCAGTCTTCTTTTAACGTGGTGGGAAGCAACTATCTCTTCCACCTCCCACTATGGCGCCCCATCCACGAGATAGGCATCAGGAGTCTCTGGTGGGGGCCCTCAAACAACGTCATTTTGCTCTCATGAAACACCAAAAAAATCTGAAATGAAGGGGGAAGATCTAGCTGGTAAGAGGCATGGACCACCTTTCTAACAATGCGGTAGGGGCCAATTCCCTTTGGTCCTAGCTTCTTGCATGGCTGCTTGATAGGGATGTTACAATCATCAAGCATCACGAGATCCCTTCCCTGTACGCAAGACCCAATTGGTGCTTCACATCAGCATTCTCCTTATACACTTGCATTGCCGCCTCCAAGCTTGTGGAAACCCCCTGGTGGACCTTCTTGATTGTCTTGGCAAAATCCACCACCGCTTCAACCTTAGAACCACAGCTGGGCTCCATGTTAAAGGCGGGGTTAAATCCATGGTTGGCTAAAAAAGGGGAACAACCAATAGACAAATGCAATGTGTTGTTTTAAATGAATTGGGCCATAGGAAGGTGAGAAGCCCAATCTGTATGATCCGCGGCGGTGTAACACATCAAGAACTGCTCCAAGCACTGGTTCACTCGTTCAGTATGCTCATCTTATCAAGGGTGATAGGCAGTTGAATGGCAGGGGCGAATCTGAAGAGTCGTACACAACTCTTCCCAAAAGTTGGAGGTAAATTGGGGTCCCAGTCACTGATATTTCTTGAGGAACCCCATGGAGCGCAAACACATGTGTGACGAAGAGCCTGGCCATCTCAGCTATGGTTATTGTAGTTCTGCAAGAAATAAGTGGGCGAACTTAGTAAAATGGTCCACCACCACCATAATGGCATCATAACCATCTGAGATGAGTAGTTCCACAATGAAATCCACATGTAGGGAAGTCCAGGGCCCTTCAGCTTTCTGGACTAGTATCAACAACCCCGCTAAAGGTTGACGATTTGGCTTCATTTGGTTGCAGATCAAACACTCAATACAACACTGCCCTACCTGAGCAGGCAAGCCCTTCCAATTGTACGTGCGTCATATTAACTCCAAAGTCTTTGCTTTACCAGGATGACCAACGGTAAGTCCATCATGATGGCCCCGGATGTTTTCCAGGCGAAGTGGGCCTGCAGGAACCCATAGGCGCCCCTGGAACCACACCATCTCATCCTTTACGTGATAGCCCCTGGATAGATCCTCTTGATTTGAAGCGCTCTTTGCAAGTACCATGGCATATTCGCCCAACAGCGGCTGAGAGAGGACGACCTTTCTGAACATACCATATTCCTCCGCGTTATCCAGAGGAGCAAGCGCTGGCCCGTTGGCCAGAGGAGAGGGTCGTTGAGGCAGAAGTTTACTTGGAGGAATTATCAACTGGGTGTTGTGAACTTCCACCTCCTTGGGATCAGGCGCTAAAGCAGGGTTGCAGCCTAAAGCATCCACCAAACCATTATCATTGCCCTTGGTGAACTCATACATGAATGTGAATTGGGCAAGGGTCTCATGCCAATGGGTCTGCCGTGGGGTTAGGACATGAGGAGCGCGGTAGTACAGCAAGCACAGTGGTCTGTATGTATCTGGAAAGGTTGGGATGAGCCATGCAAGTGGTGACGCCAATAAGTTAGCGCCTCCACCACTGCTAATAACTCCTTGTCATATACGGCGTAGTTTAACTCATGCAGAGACATTTTCCTAGAAAAATATCCCACGGGATGCTCGGACCCATCTTCAACCACCTGTAACAGGGCAGCCGCAATGGCGAAGTTGGAAGCATCTGAGGACACAATGAACTCCTTTGCAGGATCAACATGGAGAAGGATGGATGTGGATAACAGGGTGCACTTCACAGCTTGGAAAGCATCCTCCAAAACGGGGGACCACTGAAGCACTTTTGCACTACTAGCCCTATACAAGGGCGCTGCCACCTCAGAAATATTTTGCGTGAACTTCTTGAGGAACGTACACGTCCCCAAAAAGCTTCTCAGTTCTTTTACTGAAGTAGGGGTCGGCCACTCACGAATTGCCTTCTCCTTGTCTGGAGTTATCATGTGTCCTTGGTCAAACACGACGTTGCCCATAAAAGTGACCTGGGACTTGAAGAATTTGCACTTGCTAATCTTCAGCGTAAGGCTGGCTGCCTTTAACTGCTCCACCACTTGCCAAAGGTGAACTGCATGGGACTCCTGATCAAGGGAAAACACCAGGATATCATCCATGTAAGCAACCGCGCATACCCCAAATAAGTCTCCCAACGCTGCATCAATGCGGCGTTGAAAGATAGCAGGGCATTCTTAATCCCAAAGGGCATGACCCGAAACTGGAAAATCCCTTTTCTGGTATGGAAGGCGGTTAGCCACTCTTGTCCCTTTTTAATACAAATCTGATTGAACGAATTGAGGCAATCCAGCTTGAAAAAGACCTTAGCCTTTTCCACGTAGCGCGCAATCTGAGAGTCTAAAGGGATGGGATGTAGATCTGGTACAGTGACGTTGTTAAGGTTCCCATAGATCACACATGGGCGCAGAGTCCCATCAGACTTCTCAACAAAGAGAAGTGGAGAGCATACAGGGGAGGTACGCTGAAAAATCGCACCTTTGACTAACTGTTCCTTCATCCACACATCCAACGCCTCTTCTTCCCGAACAGTCAATAGCTAAATGGGGGAAGATATATGCACCAGATCCACAGTGATCTTGAAGTCACAATCAAACTCAGAGTGCTCAGGTAGTGCGTTAGCAGATTCTGCATCAAAAGAGGATTCCAAACCCTCCAAGCAAGAATGTATAGGAACTTCAACTGAGGGCTTCCACAAAGGGGCAAGGCTATAAGAGAGAAGTTGGGGCCAGTGGGGCAATTCGCCCTGGGCGTTCTCTTCTGACAAAAGCACAACGAATGTGCGCCCATTCTCCATGGTGAGGGACAGGGTAATCTCCTTCAGGTTGGTTCTAACGTCAAACTTTCGCCACCACTCCACACCCAAAATGATAGGGAACAGGAGGTTTTTGACCGCATTGAAGTGATCAGGCAAGTGGTACTTGCCAACCTGATAGTCCACTGTCCCAATGGTCTTCAAAGTGGGAATACCTTGGGACGCCCCTCCCCTCACAATATTACCTGGCAAGTAACTCAGTCCAAGGTAGTTGGCTAGGTACTGGTCCATATAGTTTCTAGAGGTGCCAGTATCCACCAAAATAGTGGTGCTGAGCTTCCCTAAAGGGGAGGAGAGGGTAGCAGTCAGTAGAAAATACCCAGAATGGTCTTTATTTATGGTAGACAATGACAACACCTCACCAAAAATTCTTTCTCTGTCTCAAGCAAGCTATCAGAGTGTGTTTTGGAATCAAAAAAGGGGTAGGGATAGTTGGCCACTCTTAATACTGAGGCCACATACCCCGCCATGCCTTCTGCAGATGCATATACATTATCATATTTAAAACGAAGTTTTTTCTCCACTTCCTGAGTGCGCTGGATCATGGTAGAGGTCAATCGTGGGATCTTAGGGGTAATCTTATACACCAGAATAGGGTCCTCATCCAAGCCATAAGAGCTAATAGATGGCTCAGAGGCTTGGATAAGATTTTCATCATAAAACGCGTTTTCATATGTGAATGACTCAATTCACCTAACTGCGATGGAATGCCCAATGTTATCCAAGGCCAACACCCCCAGGCCCATCTGTGCCAATTCCGGCAGCTTTATCTGAACGTGCTGGCGAAGGAAAACTCGTTATTTGAATGAAAACAAATTTTTTTGGTGGAAAGTCAGGGAATCACGACTTTTGGACATTGAAGCATCTGTATCTACCAGGTATAAGCACGAAGGGTGGATACTTTCCAGTTGAAGACAACCATAATAACGCTGAGTTGCTCCAACATTCAGGAAAAAAGGAAAACAGAAGTGCGGCTGACCACAGCTGAAGCCCTCAGCCGGTGCCCACCATTTCCACTCTGGAAAAGTCCCACACAGAAAAAGTTTGTGCACATAATTTTTTGAGGGTGGTCGACTAATGTAAGGAGAGTTTCTATAACTCTCCTGTTTCCAGCGTTGTGGTGCTTGGTGCACAGAGCCAACACATGGAAACTAGCCATTAGTACTAAAGCTACTAGCGCCCAGCAGAGGGTGCTTGAACAATAATACCTAAACCCAAGAAAAGTGATAAGGAACCATCAAAAAATGACGCGGTGCACAAGGAGAGAAGAGGTAAATGGCCCAGGTTGGAGGGTACCTGGGCAAACAATGGTGCACATGGGGAAAATCTGATTGTGTTCAAAATGGAATGATTAATGTGGCGCAAGACCTCCACAAAGGGGTCCGCACACAGGATCATATGGAATAACATTGTAAAAAATGGTAAAAATGGGGAAATATTTATTCAGGAAGTTGACCAACAAGGAATGTTGGTTGGGGAAAACATATTTAAACATTGACAGGGGAATAAGGGGTTTGCATAAGTGGAACCAAGCACTGACCCACCAATAGGCACATGCTACAATCCAGATTGGTAGAATACACCAAAACTGATTTCACTTTTATAGTTGATTGAAGTTGGATTTGACCCAGACATGTGATTTTGTAAATGGAACGGTTTTTGAAACCCCATTCCTTGACAAACTGAACCAAACCGTCAGCATTCATTACATAATGTGTTTGTTTCAACGCCTGGGCTGATGTAAGGGGATGGGCATTTGGCACCCCACTAGTACCAACCTGGGCATAATTTGCCCATACCCAGAGTTGGTCTAGGGTATGCCTCAGGTCAGGGAGGGCCTATAACTTCACCTTCTGGGCCTTCTGGCGCCCAGCCTTATCCTTGGAGTTGGTCCCCACTATTATGTCATCTACACATGACAGCATTAGAGATGGAAGATTGGTCTTGAACACTTGCTGACAGGATTTGTCAAGAACATTAGACATGTGATCCAGCATCGAGCAAGGGATACTAGGCGGAGGTTGCCAAAACATGCCCCCAATCAAAGCCATAATGGGGAGGTAACAATGAGAAGCACCAAATACAAGATAGTTATGCAAGGAGAGGATGGCATCCTAAAGATGATGACAATGAGCTTCTTGAATTTGTAAACAGAATGAGTGATGGAATTTGAGGGAGGCTGAAAGCTTCATGGCCCAACAAAAAGAACCCAGCCTGCAAAACAAAGGACATAGGCTGCATTGTCTCAATATAGGATGTTTGTGAGATCAGAAGCGTAAGAGCTATGGACAAAGCTTTGTTTACTCAGGTCCTCAATTTGACGTAGGGGAGTTCAAAATGAGCATATAATCTGATGGCTAGTTCAGTTGACAGAATATCTGGTTTATAAAGTTGGCCAATTAAAAGAAACTCTGGAAGCAATCCAGATCTAGTGAGTAATGATTGATCAATAATGGATGGCATTGCTTCAGGAGGTTCAATAATGATAGGAGGAGTATCTGCAAAAGGAGCCAAATCCAGGTGAGTTTAAACCCAATTCATGAATTTATGACCGAGAAAGAATTGTCCATAGGTTGTTTGAGACAGTTGCTACTTTGGTTTCATTGAGGTTGGATAATATTTCTAGTAGTTTTGTGGAAGGAATGCATATATATGCTTGACTGGGAGTATGAGTCCTGGGGGATGATAGAAAAGATTTCTTTGTGCTGATTGACTCATTAATTGGAAGAGCTGAGTATCTTTATCAGATAGACTGTCAAGATATTGCTGGTACTGAGATTCCAACTTTGACTTATGAGCTGGATGAGAGGGGGATGTCATACTTTTATAATAGTTGACATTATTTACTTTGGTATTAATTAAGCTCTGATTTAAGAGATATTAATCTCAAAATTAATTAGATAAGCTCTTCAGAAAAAAAGCAGGAACAATATGAGCAAAAGAGCCATTAAGAGAAAATAACAAGAGAAAATATAATTGATCATTCTTAATTTTGCTGCAAGACAGATATCAATGGTAGTAACCTCCAGTCAAGGACAAGGGGGATATCAGGACATCAAGGATTCCAGACCAAGATCCTGAATATGACAACAGGTCATATAACCTGACCGTGGGGAAAACTGGTTTTCTGGGATCAGAATTATTATGAGTAAATTGATTAGCCCAGCACAACAGTGGGTCATGAGGACCATGCTCTGAAGAGGTGTAGCAAAGAGGAAAAGGAAGAGAACCACATGCCAAAGGTTGTCCTGAGCAGCTTTGAGTACATATTAGCTGTGCTCCACTAAAACCAAGAGTTTTTGACCTGGTCTGATGTAACATTCTCCTGTCCCAATCCTGTTCTTGCTGAAAATCTAGGCAAGAGGGAGGATGTATTGGGATTTTTGCCCACCTTTCCAGCCATCTAGATTACCATAGGTTGCTAGGGGATAATTCCCTATGGCAAGTGAATTGGATATCAGGTGACCCCAATTTTGGGTTAATAATGTTTGGGGGATTTTAGATAATTTGCCTGGTTCAGATCTGCAGAGATTGATCTGGGTGAACGCTTAAGATAATAGGTAGAATTGCTGATAAAATGAGGTATCTGCTAGTTGATCAATGAATAACTATCAGATGTACCAATTAGGATAAGTCAGGTTTCATTTTTGACTGATTGGGAATTTAATTAGCAGTTGTGAGATGAGTGATGCCACCTGCAACTAGTGAATCATTCAGTTGGTTTGTGACTTACTATCATAGATAAAAACTCTTATTACCTAAGCAGGTCACTTTCCAAATATGGTTAGTTTGCTGGGATTGAGTAGAAAATGTTAGGGATATATTTTCTGACTCTTTCTATTTTATGTCTCAAGGAAGTCTAATGAAGGAATCATAACTAAGATGGGGAAGACCATCACTAATGAGAAGATGAAGGGTAATTCAATGGCAACAGCTGCTGTTTTATTACTGAGGCACTAACTGAGGGGTGGGTGCCACCCTCTATAAATTCCCCTGATCTTTCACTTTAATAGACACATGAAAAAACCTTAGAAAACAGCTGAATTCATTATTAGTTTTAGTTCTATTTATCTTCAGGATATTATTGCTGTGTGCTTTAATTGGGGACTCTAGTAGGATAAAGATTAAGGGTTGAGGATCCTGTGAAGAAAATTCTGCGTTTAGATGGGAATTGCTGCCAACTTTATATCACCAAAGGAAAGGGCATTAAATTAAGGATCTGAGTGTGGATCAAGTTAGACGGATAAGGGCATAAAACCCTACTGAAGACATCAGGAGTACTTGAGGAGGAATACAGGTTGAGTGTTGGATCAGAAATTGCTATATATTCAACTATGGACAATAGACTTCATACTACTATCAATCAAATATCATATATTATCAGATAATGCAAAGGGTGCACCCATCAAACCTGTACAGTTAACCATCCTAAAAACTATCAATTGGTAAAAAACCCAGGATTTTAGCAGTATTATAGATATACTCCTGACTAACTATGCCAATCATAATTGATAGATAACTATTTGATTGTCATTTGCTACATATATAAAATCAGTTCCCCTTCAGTAAAGCACCTTAGTTTTTACAAAGTTTCCAGAAATTATAAATTTTATGGTTAGGCAACATTTGCCAAAAGTGAATTTAAAACAAGGTTATCATTTTCAGCTGGACAATTTTTGGCTTAGATCCCATCTTCTGTCATCAAACATTGAAGCATTTAATATTACCAAAAAACCCATGAACCTGCGCAGGTGCCACTTTACACCTATAGGCTAAACTAACCACCCTAGTCTTCAAAAATGGCTTTGACTCCGTTTCCTAGGCCATAACCCTTTAGTCTTTGCTGTGCACCTTGTTCAGGGTTATAATGGCTATGACCAAAGTTTTGTACCATGCCAAAAGGACATTGGTTAGATAGAGTAAGCGGTTAACATTATGGAAGCAATGATAGGTGAGGAAGATACCTATGACACTTAGGCCACTTTAAGCTAAGTCTAGATGTGATTAACTGGCTAAAACTGCAGAATCTCTCAATTAACTAGTCTGAGGTGAGCTACCCATTAAGGTTAAATATAAAGTCAAAAAGAGATAGGAGAAAGCCCATCATACCTATGCTTAAAACAAGCTAAAACATAGCTTTAGATGATGCCCTTGATGTGAGATTACATGCCAACTCTTGGCCCTAAGCCTTTTATAAACCAGGGAGTGTCAGCATCTATCAATTTGATGAACATCTGCCTCAGGCGCCCACGGGCTCACAGAACAATTTCTTAAAAAGCTCACTATATAGCTATCCTTTGAAATAGGCATCACATCACTTGGAAATCAGCCATAAGCAATTGTAACCTACAATCATCACCAAATTCATAGCTAGTATAGCATTCAGGTCTATCAAATATGAAACTCGACTCACACAAGGAAAACTTTTAGCCCCTTTGTAAACAAACTCTCCGACTACAGCCTTTTTACCAAGTTAGCTATAAGGTTTAAAATAACCTTGTCCTGTTGATCAACCCATAATGCAAAGAGAGATTGCCTAACCTTGGGACCATCTAGTACTAAAAAAAGAGAGATTGCCTAACTTCCACCCTGGCACAACTAGATGACTTAGCCCTCCATTGACAAAGTTGAATCCCTAAAGTTATCCTAGGATAAATATATAGGTCGTGACGGCCAAACTTGGGTACCAGCTTATGCGGATCATCGATGTAATGTTTGCCACATGGAATCAGTTTAAACCTATCCCAAAAATAAACCACCGACCTCTTTAATCCCTTGAAGACGATTGGTGGTAAAGGGGCAGTAGATTGCATCTTGGGATGGTCTTAAGAAATAGTAGCCGAAATAAGGGTGCCTTAACTATGCCAACAAAGACACTGGTCCAACGGCAGCGCCAAGCCATTACACATAGATTCCAGTTGCACCACGGTACGCCATCCTAGAAGGCATACCGAAACGCTTGGACGCACTATCTGGTGAGGTGAGGGTTGCCGCTTTCAACTAGGGTGGAGAGTAAGCTCTCCCCAGATATGATACCGGTGGTTAGGACGATATACCGCCTCGCACCTGAACCCAAGCGTCAACAACCACCAGCTAAGTTACCTGGCTCCGAACGGGAAAGGTACCGCAGCGCAGCTATTTCGGTGAAGGTACACCCGCCAAGGAACACGACAACGACGAGCTTCTCGTGGGGTTTACCGAGGGTTGGGGCGAGGGCCGTGACTTGATCAAAGGTGGGCCCAGGGATCAGCCTCAGCACATCCTCAAACTTCGACCACCCCGGCCCCAACGACCCCGCTGGCGACGGGGCACCGCCCAGGGGTTGACGGCGGCGAGAAACCCCTCCAGGGTGGAGGAGAGGGCGGCGGCGTTTAGGCGCGAGGAGGTGGTGGAAGCGTCAACCCCACACTGGACCATCCGAATCGACAACGGAGCGTATCCAGAATACACGTACGAGATGTCGTTGGGTTGACGTTCGTTGACCTCCTCGACATTCAACCTGAAAGCCTTGGCCAGGAGGCTGAACCTTTGGGAACTGGCCCCAGCCTCCGACTGCTTATAGAGAAGGCCAGCCCTCTCTAGGTTGCACAGGGTGGTTAAATGGTGATACCCGTAGGCCTGGTACGTCAGCCCCAACCTAAAACAAACCTACCTGGCAGATAGCCCCCTGGTACTGGGCGTACAGCTTGGCGGGCAGGCCACCGTGAACCTGGCATTGAAGGCAAACCAGGCGGAGGAGGTCCGCTAAGCTCTCTTGGCGATCGATTTTATCGGCAACCAATTCCGGTGCCGAAGAGGCGGAAATTGAACCGCAAACGAGGTCTAGAGGTTAGAGATATACCCAACCGAAACCTTGTTCCAACTCAAGCCGCGCTGCAAAGTCGTCCGCACCGGTGGCGGCCATCAAAAACTCGGTGAGCACGGTATCTGGTCAATAAGGATGGGGTGAATAGCAAGGACATACGGTGTTTAAGGTGGACGTGCTCGGCCTGGATTACGCCAAGCCGGGACACAAAGTCCCGGATGTGGGCAACCGTTTGGGCGGCGTGGCGCTGGTTGTATTCGTCGCTAATGCGGCGCGCTTCGATGCTCAGGCGTTCGGGAACCTCGGCAAAGTTGAGGTCGCGCAGCAAGGCCAGGATGGGGTCGGAGCTGTTGAGGGCTACCTTCTGGCGACGGCCGGCCTCCGCAGGCATCTCGATCAGCCCGTGCTGCACCTTCAAACGTTCGTCCAACAACCCTTCGTAGGTCAACTGGGTCAACAGCGGCGTGACGAGGTCAGAGGTGCGGTCCAGGATCACCAAAGCCCCAAGTGCCCCAGGGTTGGTGCCGCCGCCCTTTTCCATCCGCAGGCGATGGAGCATGTCGGCCAAAAGCTTAAGGATGAGCACGCCTGCCGACATGGGCGTACCTTGGCGTGCGTCCCCTTGCCTAGAACCCTCGAGAAATCCCCGTGCTTTTCCCGAAACGCTGCCAGCGTTGTGGCGAGGGTATGGAGGCATGAGACGTCGCCGGCCTAGGGGTTAGACTGTCGGATGAGTTCATACCCGGTACAGCTCAGCAAAGGCCGACGTAAGCTCCAACGAGTAGACGTCATCCTCCAACGGGATGGCCCCCATGGGAAAAGCGCCTACCGCTGCGAACTCGCCCAGAACCCCGCGGGCCTCCAGCACCCGATCTGCCAAAAGCGTCCGCCTCGGGACAAGGTAAAGGTGACAGTCCCGACCCTCGTAGCGGATCATATGGTCTCCTTAACTTAGCGTCCCAAATTTCGCCTCACCTGCGATCTGTTGCATAGCCACCGGGGTTGGCCTGCAGAGGTAGAGAAGGCTCAACCCGTCGCCAGCTGCCACGGGCTCGCCGCTCAAGAAAAACACGCGTTCCACACCACGTTCCTAAAATCAACGACGGTTCGTATCAAAGTACCGAATCAGACGTAAGCCCACCCAGTTAAAAATCGCAGACAAACCAAAAACCAAGTTAAAAATAACTGACCACAAAAAATCTAAAAACATACCAAATTAAAACAGAGCACAAAAAAACAAAAGGGCACCCAAGCATAGTTTTAAACCACCCCATCGGCGGACAATAAAACATTCAGCTTCCCCACCTATTCTAACTTAAACAAATTATCACCAACCCACCTTTGGTGACAAATCTAAACCCAAGGCGAGGTTCTATTACCAAACCTCAAAAAGAACTGGGTTGGCAGATAGGGCGGACTTTAAGTTACCTTAAGGAACGAGAACTCGGTCACTAGGGGAAAGCGGCCCTGAAAGGGTTGGATCGAGCACGAGAACCTTCCTGCCTCGGATCTAGAGAAGGTTTCAATTTAGAACTGACGCCGCATGCGATCAAATAAAGCAGATGAGGTGGTGGCAGTCCCAACCGTCAAAACTTTAGAACTCAGCACTGTAATTTGAAGCGTGCACTTGTTAAATATTTTAAACCTAAAATATAACTTATCCCACTGCTCAAGTTTAAACTTAACCGATGGGCTCTTCTAGCTGTCCTAATCATTTTTGTTTGGCCGCCCCCTCTCCATAGACCTTAAGCCGGGTTAAACTTCAGCTTGTGTTGATAAAAAGAGAGATGAACTTAAATTAGGCATCCAACATTATGTCAGCCGGTAAGGATTAGAGGATGCCCAGATCCTAAACCTGAGGGCTGAATAAGACACAACTCGCTTAGCTTTACGCGGTTCTATAAGTAACGCGCGTACATTTTGGCCTGTAATTTTCAATGGGCTTTCCATTGAAGGCCTGTAACACTCGCCCAACCAACTTCACGATTCTAAAGCGGTGCCAACACCAATATCTTCATCGCAAATGTCCAAAAACAAATCACCCCTTGTGATTTAAACCTAATTCACCCCTCGCAAATTCAACAAGGAACGGGCACCTCCACAACCCACCCAAATGAAAATCAAACCCGATCCAAACCCCCAACGCGGGAAGCTCAATAAGGCGAGCCGCGACATCAAAGTTGGTAACACTACCTCCCAAGTGAAAAATGGTCCTAATCGCGGTACAGCCTAAACTACCTGATGTAAATTTAACCCAACCTGAGAACCAACTTCAAAAGTTGAAGCATCAACTTTATCCAACAGTTTGGCTTAAACCCATCAGCTAAAATCATTTTTAATTGGCGTGAAGGAAACAAAACTAAATAGATCGGTGTATCCCCCCTTTAGGTTGGGACCACCTAGTGCTAAAAAAAGGAAACAAAACTAAAAATGGTTTAAAAAGGGTTGGAAGGGGACCAGTTTTTGGGACCCCATAAGCCCGATAATTGTGGGATAGGTTAGGGTTACCGAGTCGAGGATCTTGACCACCCTCTGGCGTAACTCCTCACGTTGGGCTAACGCATCGAGGTATCGGTGGGTCAGGTGTGACATCAAGTTTAAATTAACTTTATGCGTTCAATGGTTTATCAGTTAAACCTCTTTAATCTTCCCACCTTTAAATGAATATAAACTTTATTGTTTGATACGGTGGCGAAGTTACCATCTAATGTGTCAGTGGCTCAACCCAAACCTTCATCTTTAAAAGTTTTATATTTTTACCAGTACCTGATTGGTCGATCATCTTCCAACCAGCCCAAATTCACTTTGTGATTGTGAATTATCCTGCCATTAGTGAGTACCCTGCTTCGCTATTTATAACTTATCAGAGGATTCGAATCGATTGTTTTAGCTTTTATATTGTAGCTGGCCATCTTTAAGTTTAGAAAACGTTAAACCTTGTCAGAATGTTGGCACTCTTGGTGCTCGCAGGTGCTTTAGGCACATGATTGTAACGATAGAATAGGCGCAGGGGTATTAAAACTCTCGGCTGCCTTTTTAAGGTTTTGGGTAAACTTACACCGCAGATAAATTTAAACTTTTTAACGAAGATGGATATAATAATATCCATTTTAGCTTATTAGAACAAGCGACCCTTTATTAGATACCGCCACCCAGTATTTATGATACTTCGAGGCCAATAATGGTATATGAGGGATCTCAGTATAAGCTGAGAGGAACTCGATTTAGTTAAATGCCGTTTTAGCCTATCAGAACCTTCAAAACACTTTTCATCTTGATATGGCTCAATTTAGATATTGGGTCAATAGTTGGGATAATGTATCCATGCGGTAGCATTTTAACATAGTTCCTCCAATCAGCCATCTTTAATATTTCCCCTCAGCCAATTACCGGATATTCTAATGGCTGACTGGTAAAGTATTTTCACCCTCCAGAACCCCCTTCAGGTCTATAAAAGGGGGTGGTTTCTCCTTAGGCGGTAGCACTCAATTTTAGTTGGTGCTTGAGCAAAATCCAAGGGAGTTGGCCTATTCAACCGCAAGTTGAGCTGAGCTGAACTAATAACATGCAAGCTATTTGACCAAAGGTTAGTAGAATTATCACTCTGATTGGAACTTTTCCACCAAGCGTTAAGTGGAAAATTATTATTAATAAAATTGGACCTATTCTTTACCAAGATATTCTTATTAACTAATCAAATATCTAATTGTGTCAGGCAAGTGGCAGATAAAGTTCAAGCTGGCCTGCCAGTCAGGATGCAAAAGCACCCAAAAAGTGAGCCTGAAAGAAAGAGGCATTGCTGTTTAAACAATATTAAAATGGTCTGGGAGATAAGTGAACAATGACACTGATGGGCCACAAAAGTGAAAAGCAATCTGATGAAAAGCCAGGCTATTGCAGCTCCAGGGCCTATAGGCCTAGCATAGGATATATATTGGATCAGATTGATGGGTTTAGATTCCTCCATGGTAGAACTAGTAATGGAACCAATAGTGAGAGTTCAGATTAATTCCTGGAGTGGGGATAATTGAACCCATAAGACGATGAGATTCTAGTGGTGGATTGCTTTGGCAAATGTGGAAAATTCAAAAAGTTTTTAACATGGTAGGCTATTTAACTGCTGAAGGCAACAAGGTTACCAACATGACCATAATTGTAAGTCCAGGGAACGTCCCCTCTGTGTGGATCAGGCAATTTTTCCTTTTCCTAACAAAAAGGGTCCAAAGAGGGCAGCTGTACCCCTCATCACACAGGGTGACCTTGCCCATGTGGTAAATGAGCGTTGGGTAACAGCACTTTCTCTGAAGTTTTCTCTCCTGGTTCCAGTGCTTGCCATCACTGATTTGGTTTGCCAAATTGAGGAGTCTCTGTGCAGAAATCATTGAATTGAAGCCAAGATGTCCAAAAATTTATGAAAATAAGGTCTGACAAGCAAGCAAGTAATAGTCAGAAGGGGAAAAGCATTGAATCCTCAGTCAAAATCACTGATGGCATCAAGATTTTGACATTATGGTTGCTGATCCAAAATTCCTCTTGAAATTGTCAGGCCATGTTCCCAATAGGCACATATCATAATTGGGGATGATTGCTGATAATTTAAAACCCTCATCACAAAAATTGGGATCATTGCTCAAGGAATCCTATTGGGCTGAACAAATGCCTCAGTGACCGGGCATGGGCAGGTTGGCCATCCTGAACCTGTTTCCAACCTGTTGGGACCATCCCTATGTGGGGTGGCCCTGGGGGATCCCCGTTCCCTGTTGGGCCAAATGCCATCATGCTAACCACCGGAAATGCAGTAAAGCCTTGGGTCAGAAATTCATGAGCAAATATATAGTTACTTACCCCACCGCCAATTCTTTTAATGTCAGTTCAGATTGAAGTCAATACTTTCCCTTCCTCAAAAATTTACTGGGTTAGGTCAAATTTGAGGGCCCCAATCTCTGCTTTGACATATACCAAATCAAACACTATTTAATCAGTTGCATTGTACTGAAGAAATTGTTGGTCAATTTTCTTTATATCAGTATCCAATAAAAATCCCTTTATCTAATTCCAGTTTTTATTATGTCTAAATATAAACCAACCCTACTGACTATAATTCTACAACCCACGGGACCCGTGGTCATGTTTAACTGGCTTATTAATAGGTTCCTATACACAATAACAGCACATGGGCACTTAATGGCAAAACTTCTTCCTGGTTTCATAATTTTCATATCAGCAGCAGTGCCACTGGCATTTGGGTTTGGTGTTTGGGTGCTTCAGCACTTCAACTGGCAGGCTGGTCTGAAATTAACTTGCTGTTTTCTGACATAATCAACCAACCATTATTCTTAACCTTTTCCACCCTTCTCATTGAGATGGGCATAGCAATGGCCCTTTTCTCTCAGCTAATACAAGGTTGTGAAGAAGTTCTATTATGGCCTCAAGGGCCTAGTACCTACCAAATTGTCTGAACCCACCCTCCAAAATGGATCCTTCATGCTCAGAGCTGCTGATGTGACCTTGGTGACTAATCCCAGATCCAAATCATTGTTCAAATCACATTCAATATTTTCCGCAGCCCTTGTGCCCATATCTGTAAGACTTGGGGACCAGCCCTTGAAACTGGATAGGGTTCAGCACCCCTTAGATGAAGAGGGGCCCCAAGGCTCCCGTGGACCCTCTGTCACAGCTGGGTGACCTCACCCACATGATAGATGAGCGCTCAGAGATGGCTTTTCTCCCCAAAGGCATCCCACTCTCACCCCTTCCCCCTCTTCAATCCCGGTAGGATTGATAGAAGGGGTCTTCAGGGAGATGGCTCACATCAGGTGGCAGGGAGAGGGCCCTGAGGCCACCCACTCCCCAGGCAAGCCATGGCCAAAAATTGAGAAAATGGCAATTCCCAATGTCAGAGCCTGGCTGGTAATTTCTGGACTGGGGGAGCCAGTCTGGGCTGGCCTGCTTCAGAAGCCAGATTGGAACATGGCTTGGATTGCAAACCTGGTTCTGAACAGCTTGGATCATTGAGTCCAACATTTAAAAATGGATCCCGGAAATTCAGATCATATGAGCTGCCCAATCATGGGATTGGCCTGAATTACAATGAACCCAATCCATGGACCCCTGCCTTCTGAGATGAATCTGGAATGCCCCAGCCATGCGAACAGGCTGATTCAAGTCATCAGGACCTAGATTGGCAGTATCAATTTGGCTTGGTCCTAAGAAATTGGAGAAATTTGCAAAATTTTTCTAAACTTTTGCTGAATTGGGAGCCACCTTTCACCCCCTCCGAGCCAGCCAACTGAATCCCTTTCCCATTCCCCAAATGACCAATCCCCTGAGACTTCCCCAAGCCTATCACACCATTTAAAAGGCAACTGGACCCACTGAGGACAGTTGTTGGTTCATACTTTTTGCCTTTCGTTGAAATAAATCTGATAATCCGCCTAGTTTGCTATAGACTCCATCTGCTTTAACTCAACTTTTAAAAAAAATGATTCCATCAATTGATCTGAAAAAGTGCGCCATCGCCCAGATCCTTTTCCTGATGTTTGCTGACTGGATTATTCAGTCGCTCAATCCTGCCACTTGGCAGCAAATCATAAATGTGATAATCCATCCCACCCCCAAAGGTGAGCCCACTGTTCCATTCGTTTCCTTGCATCCATTAAATGGAGTCCCTTCCGTTTGTTTGGGCGCTGAGTCCACTGAATCTGCTCCCCAGTTATAGCAGCCCCAAGGCGCCCCTGGCCCACTGCATGTGGGTTCAGCTTCCATAGCCGCCCCTGCCACTGTGGGTCCAGCTCACCAGTGGGACCCAGAGTGTCCCCTTTGGGGGAAACTCAGTCTCAGCCCCTCTCATGGGGTTTCCCACACTTCTACCCATATTCCCAACAACGTGGCGTTCCTTGTGCCGCCTCCCACTGGCGCGCAAGCCTCCCTTTCAGATTCTGAAGGCCAGCAACTGCTAACCCTGGAGGAGTCGTCATTCTCCCTGCCTCTCCCATACTTGGGGGTTGCTCCCGTAAGACTCGCGGTTGCCCCCAATTCAACTATCTGGTTTGCCTTGGGGGCCTTCAGTACATCACTGAACGTTTTCTTCCCTCACATGTCCCGTAGATCCCCACTTATATTAGTCATTTGGACTGCTATGTCTCTGGCATTCTGGGGCCTCCACTGGGTGCTCGTGCACCCCAACTGGGAGCCCAGTTTAGTTCTTCTTAGCCGTATCCATGACAATGTCTGTATATTCTGGAATTCCAACTTATGAAGTGTCTACTCCTGTTACGAATTAAGTGGTTTCTCCTAATCCTAGTACTATATCTTACTTATTTACAGACTCAACTGTAGCTGCCAATAAAGAGAATTTTGCCTACTTTTTATTGCCCATAAAAATAAGTGTTAGAGATTATCACGTGTCCTTTGAAATATTGGTAAAAACTGGATCAGCGGGGAATTTTATAAGTGTAAAGCTAGCTCACCAGTTGGAACTTGACCTGAACTTAGGTCCTACAATAATGGTCGCTTCATTGGCTTCCCAGCCCTGCTACCTAATTAGACAGCCATTACCTTTCTCTGTAAATCAGTTCAGCTTTTGCAATCAGTTCTCTGCAATGCCAAATCTGGTGTTTCTGGTAATTTTAGGGGTGGGTTGGTGGCACTGACAGCATGTTATAATTCACCTGGAGTCTAACATGTTTTCATTTGCTAATGACCAGACGGAAGGCAAGTTTCCCTTGGTGAATACTCTTACAAAAATTTAACGCCACAGTTCCATCACTTCCCTGGTTTCCCCTGCGGGCCTTCCATCGGATTTTTCTGAGACATTAATGGGTTATTGGAGTATTTTTGATTCTGAGAAGGCATACTGTCTTCCCCCAAACTAAATTCAATCTAGGGTTCATAACAACAGTGCAGGTGGTAAATATTAAATTCCCTTTGTACCCGCACACACTAGAGGAGGAGGCTGCTCTTAATGTAAGGTTGGATGACATATTTAAGAAAGGGTGGTTGTTCAAAGAACCATCACCAGTTGCTTCTCCCATCGTTTTTCCAAGAAAGCTGATGGTTCCCTCTCATCCCTGTGTGGATTATGATCGCCTAAGTAAAATCACCGTTCATGATCCCTACCCTTTACCACTGGATCAAACTATCAGTCAAGTGATTGCTAAGTCACGTGTGTTCTCAAAACTTAACCTTGTTAATTACTTAAACCAAATTTGGGTGATGGAAGGCCAGAAATAGCTTACTGCTATCCAAACAAAGAGGGGTATTTTCCAATTTCAAGTAATGCCTTTGGGTTGAAGAATGCACCAGCCACATTTCAAAGAATGATCAATAGTGTGTTGGGCAATCTCCAGTTCACCTGCGCAGTAGCTTATAAAATGATATATTTATACACTCCCTGTTATTTCTTGGCGTATAGGCTTGATTCCGCCAAGTTGTTTTGCACAGGGTATTAGCCACTGAGCAACCAAATTGGACAATATGAAGATCGCCAACTTTTAATAAAACTTGATAAGCTTTATATGGAGCTATCGCCCCTTATTTTGACCTTTATTATTTAGTACTAATCTCAGACTTATCTGTAACCACCTAATCATGGAAAAAGACCTTCTTCTCAATCCTCCGTATGACTCTTTATATCTCAGTTCCTCAAGATGGATGCATCCTTGGCTTGGTATTCTTCTATTCGTCTTTCCATTTCTAGAAGTTCTCATTTATATTGAATCTTGGCGTAATTCCCTCTATTTGCCAAATGGGTTGTAATTTTGATCGATTATAATTTGTATACCTTTTCCATAAATCTCAAGACTTGTCTTGATTCCCCCTCCAATCCACCAGTATGGGTAGCGTATCGTTCAGTCATATCAACTTTCTGACACTCCACAACTCCTTAACAACATGAAAAAGATTTGGAAAAAGTTGTGGCAGCCTTATATAATGTGGGCCTATTTGTTAAGCCTTTAAAATGTGAGTCTTACCAGGAAGAAGTCACATTTTTAGGTAACCTCATCTTAAAAGATGGGTATTCCATTCCCCCTAACAAGTTGGATGCCATCCGTGAGTGGCCCAAAACAATGACCCAAAATCAATTAAGAAGCTTTTTGGGCACTATACTTTTCTTAGAAAATTTTCCCCCGCTTTATCCCAGTTAGCCGCCCCACTTCATTCAGAGCAGGTAAGAATGTCCCCTTTCATTGGACGCTTGAGTGCCAGTAGGCATTTGAGTCAATTAGAGAGTTATTTTGTTCTCCACTAATCCTGAAGCATGCAGATCCCTCCAAGCCTTATGTCATGGCCTGTGATGTGTCTTCTGTTGTGGTGGGGGCTGTATTGCTTCAGGAGCATAAGGAGTTAGAGCACCCTGTCACCTACTTTTCCTGAAAATTCTCTCCTACTGAGCAGCCTTAGGCCATTTATGACAAGGAGCTGGCAGCTATGGCATGGGCCCTGAACCACTGGCGGTACCTTTTGCAGGGTGCTCAAAATGAGTTAACAGTGCGAATGGATCATCAAGATCTTCTCTGCTTCTGCAAACCCCAGAAGTTGGCACACGGGCAAGCTTGAACCTATCAGGACTTTTGTAGCTTTAACTTCAAATATGAGTTTGTGAAAGGAGCGTTGTATGTTCTTCCTGACTCCTTAAGTCATAACCCCTCACATTGCCCTATAGATTCAGAGGGGGTGGATCTTGTTACTGTTATCCCTTCCACCCAAATTTTATCCATCATCCCTCCTGTGGTCATATTGGTTGACTTGGCTCCGGATGCGCCACTTATTTTATGGGTTTTAGCAGCCCAATTGACCTGTCCCAAAGGATTGGAGCTGTTGGAACAAATGTCCCTCCCAGCTCATAAGCATTCCTTATATTCCTTGGCAGAGGGTCTTATAAATTTTTGGTCACAGGTGTGAGTTTCTCCTCTTGTTAGAGCCAAAGTGTTTTAGGCTCATCACAATCCCCCCACAGTAAGCCATCTGGGGAATAAGAAGTGTATTAATTTGATTAAGCATACCTACAATTAGGCGGGCTTGTCAAAGGATGTACTGGCCTGGATCACCAATTGTGTTACCTGCGCGCAGGCCAAGTCAGATAATCAGGAAGGGTTGGTCTCCTTCATTAGATCGGTGTATCCCCCTTTAGGTTGGGACCACCTAGTGCTAAAAAATGGTATCCTTCATTCATTACAACAGGCTGAGGGCCAGGGAAATCATTATCCATGGATTTTATTGTTGAACTTCCCCGTTCAAGCAGGTTTACTGAAGTGATGGTGGTGGTTGATTGGTTTACAAAATTTGCCCTATTTATCCCTTGATCATCTGCCATATCTTCAAAAGAAACTGCCCGTCTCTTTGTGCGCCATGTGTTTTCCATGTTTGGTCTCCCACAGGAGATTATCAATGACCCTGGGCCCCAGTTCACAGCACAGTTGTGGAATGAGCTTTTATCAATTTTAAAAATTACACCTTGCCAATCCACAGCGTACCATTCCCAGTCCAATGGACAAACTGAGAGGGTTAAACAGATCTTGGAACAGTACTTATGCTGCTATGCTTTGGCCACACAGGATACCTGGGCTAATGACCTTCCTCTCATTCAATTCACTTATAATAATGGGACACATGCCTCTATGGGTTTTCCTCTTATGAAGCAACTTTGGGTTATAACCCCTCATTTTGATTGGTCCTTGTCTGCGGCCAGAGGTTCCAGCTGCCATGGATCATGCAGAGCATATTCAGTCTACCCAGTCCTTGGTGCAGGAGCATCTCACTAAGGCTATCAGTGACTATAAGCGTTTTGCAGATCAGAAAAAGCTTCCCACTCATGACATTATGGTGGGTTCATATGTCATGTAAGATATGAGCTATTTTTGGATGCAGGTACCCTCCCAGAAGTTTGCAAGCAAACGTTCAGGCCCCCACTTGGTGAAGAGGATTTGGGGAATGTTACTTTCTAGTTAAAGTTGCCACCTCACTGGAAGCAACATCCATTTTTAAAACATCTCAGCTGTCCCCATTAAAGGGTCTTATCCCCTCAGATCCTGAGCTGATAGTGATTGAGGATGTGGAGGAGGCTGAAGTGGAGAGCATTTTAGCATCCTGCAGATCTTGGAGGTCAGTTCATATCTCGTTGCTTGGTAGGGTCATACAGCCTACAAAAAGAGCTGGGTAAAAGCCCAAGATTGAATGAACTGCATGTAACTGGTCGAGGCTTTCCACATGTCCCATATCAATGCTCCCCGTCCCCCCACAAAAATGTAGCTTTGATGGCAATCAAGTTGTCCAAGGTTAACAAAAATGTAGCCCTCACGCAGTTTCCCAGCGATGGCGCTCCTCCTCTTGCAAAAGGAAAGGATAATATAAGTCCAGGGGAACGTCCCCTCTGCGTGGATCAGGCGCATTTCCTTTTCCTAACAAAAAAGGTACAAAGAGGGTAGCCGTACCCCTCATCACACAGGGAGACCTCACCCATGTGGTAGATGAGCGTTGGGTAACAGCACTCCTTCTAAAAATTCCTCCCCCGGTTCCAGTGCTTTCCACCACCAATTTAGTTCACCAAATTGAGGAAATCTGTGCAGAAATCATTAAATTGAATCTTAGATGTCCAAAATTTATGAAAATAAGGTCTGATGAGCGAGCAACTAATAGTCAGAAGGGGACAATCATTGTATCCTTGGTCAAAATCACCAATGACACCAAACATTGAGCAGTATGGTTGCTGATCCAAAATTCCTCTTAAAATTGTCAGGCCTTATTCCCAATGGGCATGTATCACCAATGGGGATGATTGCTGATAATTCAAAATCCTCATCACAAAAATTAAGATCATTGCTCAAAAATCCTACTGGGCTTAATGAATGCTTCAGCGACTGGGCATAGGTGAGTTGGTCATCCTGAACCCATTTCAAACCCATTGGACCATCCCTATGTGGGGTGGTCCTGGGGGATCCCCATTGCCTTTTGAGCCAAATGCCATCATGCTAACCACTGGAAATGCAGTAAAGCCTTGGGTCAGAAATTCATGAGAAAATATATAGTTACTTACCCCACCGCCAATTCTTTTGATTTCAGTTCAGATTGAAGTCAATATTTTCCCCTTACTCAAAAATTCACTGGGTTAGGTCAAATTTGAGGGCCCCAATCCCTGCTTTGAAGTACTACCAAATTGAACACTATTTAATCAGTTGCATTGCACTGAAGAAATTGTTGGTCAATTTTCTTTAATTCACTTTCCAATAAAAATCCCATTATCCATTCCAGTTTTTATTATAACTAATTATAAACTACCCCTCCTAACTATATTTATACAACCCACGGGATCTATGGCCATGCTTACCTGGTTCATTTCTAGGTTCCTATACACAATAACAACTCATGGGCACTTAATGGCGAAACTTCCTGGTTTCATAATCATCATATCAGCAGCAGTGCCACTGGCATTCAGGTTTGGTGTTTGGGGGTGCTTTAGCACTTCAACTGGCAGGCCAGTATAAAATTAACTTGCTGTTTTCTTGACAGTGATAGCACAGTCATTGCATGCCCCATAATTTTACATTGTTGTATATTGCAGGATACTGGAAAGGATGGTTTAAACTATATAAAATGGTTTTGGGGCAAGGGAATTTTTATTTTAAATTTTAATCAAGAGAATCAACTGTCAATTTTACCAGTTTGTGTGATTTCTTAAAAGCTCAGTTAATTTTGGAATAATTTTGGGATGCAGGTTTAGGCCTTCAAGTGTCCAACCTAAACTGACAGAATTTTAAGGGAAAATCATTTTAATTAAAACGGTCCAAAAGTATCAGCGGCAGACTGGGTCATCATCAGTTTGTCCACAGGTGCCCAAATTTCAGTTTTGTCATTATTATACATATTTGAGTGGCAATGTCTTACACAACAGGTAACAGGAGCCTCCCAGGGCCATCCCACATGGGGATGGTCCCAAGTTGTTGGGAACAAGTTTGGGATGCCTAACTCTCCCACATCTGATCACTCTAGTGCCCATTCAGCCACATGGGTTTGGCAGATTGAAATTTTGACACCAACGGGGAGGGTTCAATTCTGTCATTATTTTTGCTTAAGGTTTGATACTGTTGGCTATTTTCACCAAAGGCTCAATACTGTCAGCTATCTTTGCTAAAGGTTTGATGCTATCAGCCATCGTTACCAATAGTTTGATGTTGTCAGCCTTTGTTGCCAAAGATTTGATGCTGTCAGCTGCATTTGCTTCATCAGTTACACGCTGATCCCAATTTGCCAAAACCTCAATGCAGATTCCTTCAGTCTTCCATAACAATTCCCTGGTTGTTAGTACAGGGATGGCCGCGGAATTTCTAAAAGGTAAGCCATGACCCACCGCTCTTCAACCATGTGGGTGAGATCATCCTGGGAGATGAAGAGGGTGACTGGCCTCTTTAGACCTTTTTTGATGGTAAAGGGAAAACCACCTGGTCTAAGCATAGAGGATGCTCCTCTGGACTTACAAATTGTAATGCATGGGGTTAATCTGATTGTTATATTTTAACACCAGTTCAGATTTTCAGAATCTGAGTCAAATTGTTTAATGAATTTTTCGTTGTTGGTTGAGTTTGAGGTGCTGTGCTGTGCCTCACATGAGTATTCTTTAGGCTCACAAGAGCTTAAAAATGGTGTGGGAGAGGCTCCCCGGTAGGGGCAACATTAAAGGTTAAGCCTGCACAATTCTGGACTTCATTTGGAATTCTCATTTGATGTAGTTTTCACCCTGAGCTGGGTTATTCCTGCGGCTCTAAGGCTACCCTTACCTTATCTTATGGCAGGCCATAATTTATCAAATTTTTGCCGCACAAACAAAAGTTGTTTTTCAGGGCTTGGTCTAAACTGACTATCCTATCTTCTACTTGGTGTTCTTGTGGCACCTAAATTATTGGGATCTGATCAAAGGCGAGTTTTTATTCAATAATTAATAAGGTTACTTCTGGGGTTTGCTACCCTGCTTAGACCATTTTAACTTTTTCCTCACATTGGGTTTCCCTAAATCAGAGGCTTAATTGGTTAGTTGCAGGAGGCACTAATAATTTCTTTAAGAGTATAACCTCATGTTGACCATTCTTGTGACATTGAGTATTGGTATCAACCCTAAGGAAAAATGGCAATTGAAAACTGAAAGCTTTCTGTCTTAACATGGATCATTTAATAAAACCCACTGAATTAACTAAACCATCAACCATTTAGCTAAATCCAATAGTACTATCAAATCAACCAAAAACACAAATCACTCAGCAAAAACAAATTAAATATAAACTAGGTGACCCATGAAAATACTTAGCATCACTTCAGATAATATAATTCCTTATATGACTACCCTATGGATAGTACCTAATCAATAAAAATAGATTATTGCAAATAACAAATGATGACAAACTGGCAAAAACACAATTAAAATAAAATTTAATTTTAAAAATTAATAAACTAATTTTGAAGTTGTAAAAGAATTATGAATAAAAAATTAGTAAGTATACAAATAATGTGACAAATATTTTTAAAATAAAATTTCTTATTTGTAATTTAAATGCAATAAATATTTTCACATTGTTTGTATATTCACTAATTTTTTTATTAAAAAACTTACTATTTTTTAAAAAATTTACTATTTTTTTAAAAATTATGACAACAAAAATTTGCCACCTCAAAATTTTATTAAGGTTAGAATAGTGCGTCACTGCTTTTGCAAATGCTATATTACTTACTTCTTCTAATTTGATTGACACGTTGTTTATATGTTGTTTATACATTTATACATTGTTTATATGTTATTTATACATTTGTTTTATTTCTATTATATTCTATTCAATTTGGAGACTTCAGTGCCACCATGAAACTATATATATGCAATTTTTTTAATATTTTTTTAAAAATCTAAGCTTTAAAACGTAATTTTTTTACAAAAACATTAGTTTTGAACATTTACTTATTTTTTGTCATTAGAGGGAAAAAACAATCTTCAAAATGTCATATCAAACATTAATTTTGATATATTATTAATGAAGATTTTCATACCAACAAAAAACCTTTGATAAATACATAAAGATCAACCAAAAACTAATACTACTGCTTATCAAAACCTATTATTACAAAATTGAATAAATGCTACAAAATCACCCAGCTAAAAATGATATAAGATTACTTATAAATCTTACACTTATATCATATCTTAAGGCTAATAGCAATAAGGGTACTTATTTTAATTTAAGTTATGTCATGCACACATGATATAATAGTGGGGACCAACCCCAAAGATAAGGCTGGGCGCCTGGAGGCCCAAAAGGTGAAGCTACAGGGCCTCCCAGACCTGAAGCACTCCCTAGACCAGCGCTGGGTAAAGGCAAAGTATGCCCAGGTTGGTCCTTGTGGGGTGCCAAGTGCCCAGCCCCTGACGTCAGGCCAAGCATTAAAACAAACTATCTACCAAATAAAGGCGGGTGGTTTAATTCAGTTAGTTGAGGAATGGGGATTCAAAACCCATTCTTATCTATGAAATAACGCGCTCTGGTCAAATCCAACTTCAATTGATCACTTGAGTGAAGTCAATTTTGGCCTATTCTACTAACTCGGATGGCAGTATTGCCCTATTGGTGAGTCACTGCTTGGGCCCACTGCAACATAACCCCGGTTTCCCCATCTGAGCTTAGATATGTTTTCCCTGACCAACATTCCTTGTTGGTCGACTTCCCAAATAAACCTTTACCCCATTTATGTTATTTTTTAAATTTTATGATATTCCAATCACTCCTATATGCAAACCTCTTCAAGGAGGTCTCGCGCTCTGTTACCCTTGCCATTGCAAGTACCATGCAGCTCTCCCCTCATGAACAGTTTGTCCGCCCAGTGTCATGGAAGCAGCTGATAAGAATTAGACTGGGCTACCAGTTGGGGTGTGTGAGCACCCAGCGGAGAGCCCAGAATGCCAAGGGCACAGCAGTCTGTGTGACTAGAAGAAGGGGAGATCTAGTGGGGACATGAGGAAAGTAAATGTTCATAAATGTATTAGAGGCCCCCAAGGCAAACCAGATGGTTGTAATGGGGCAACCTTGAGTCTTGCGGAGGCAACCCCCAAGGGTGGGAGAGGTGGGGAGGATGATGACTCCTCCAGGGTTCATGGTTGCTGGCCTTTGGTTATAAGTAGGTGAGTCTGTGCACCAGAGAGGAGCGGCACAGGGCCCACTGCGCGGGCAGGGGTGCTGTCAGAGGGGTAAATGGACCTGTGACAAGCGTTAGGGCCTAGTCCCCCTTGGTTGGGGTACTCCAGAACCCTCAGGTGGGTGGGATTAGCGGCGGACAAGCCAGGTGTGGGGGGCAAGTTGTGGGCATTAGGGCAGGGGTGCCCTGAGGCTGCTCCGATAGGGGAGCACTCTCAGAAAACCTGACAGTGAAGTGAATGGACGGGTTCACATTTGACAGATATGCAAAAATGGATGGAGAGCTGACTCCATCATCGAGAATGAGGCAGTTTACTGTGGATACAATCCACCACTGTGTGGCAGGGTTGAGTGACCAGATGACCCATTTGGCGATCATCAGGATGATTTTTTGGGCGGCAGCACACTTTGCCAGATTGATTGGCGGAATTTTGAACAAGAAAACAAACAGGCGGAGTCTGCGGCAAGGTGTTTGGGGTATTCAGGCTTTATTTTAGTGCAAAGCATGGGGAGAATAGAGAATGAACTGAAAACTGCCCATTGACATGGCAGTTGCCTTAAGTATTGGGCAAATTGCATAGTGGGGATGCTGAGGTATTGGGTGGTTGGGCTTTGGCGATGTGGTTTTGTTGACTGGTGGGTGGGGGGGGTGGATGGATGCCCAAAATCTTGGCAAAATTGAAAAATTGTTTGCAAATTTCAAAAATTTCTGGGGCTAGACCAGGTCGATGGTATTGATCTGGGCCTTGATAATTTGAGTTGGGCAGCTCACACAGTTTGGATTTCCTGGATTTGTCCTGGGGGGCTGTGGCCTTAGTGCTTGGTTGTCCGCAACCCAGTCTGAACTCTCAATTTGATTGTCTACATGATCTGAACTTCCCAGATCCGTTCTGAGGGGTAGGGGCAACTGGTTCAAGTCACTTGTGGCCTGGTTCGAAACCTGAATCGAGTTCTAATCTGATTTTCAGACCTGACCAGTCCAGACAAGCTCCATTAGCCCAGAATTTGCAGACTGGGCTCCAATACTCACCCTGGCTGTTTCTTCAAAATTTTGGTAAGTTTCCCCTGGTGAGTGAGGGGTCCCAGGGGCCCGCCCATGGCCCCTGGCCTGCATAATCTCCTGGCAGGTCCCCTCTATTAATTTTACCAGGGCTGGGGAGGGGGAGGGGAGAGATCTGACTATATCTAGGCGGAAGGGCAGTCACCCAGCACTCATCAACCACATGCGCCATGTTACTCAACTGTGACAGGGGGTCCACTTGGGCCTTTGGCCCCCTTTTGGTCCAAAAGGGATGCTGCTCCCTATCCAGTTGTAGGGGCTGGTCCTCAAGACTTACACCCAGAATCCCTCCAACCTGGGCTGCTTAGCCCTGTTCTATATGTGCACCGCATCACCTTTATAGGGGTTTTTATTATAAAATTCGCTAGTGTATGCCTAGGTGGTTATTGCTCCAGCACCCTCTGCTGGGCTCTAATCACGTTGGCACTAATGGATAGTTCCCTGGTGTTGGCCTGGTGCACCGCGCACTGCCACGCTGGGAACAGGAGAGTTATAGACACTCTTCTTACATTAGTCAACCAACCTAATTTTCTTATGCGTACCAACTTTTTCCATGTGGAAATTTTCTGAAGTGGATACAGTGGCTATTGGCTGTGGGCTCCAGCTGTTGTTAGCCGCAACGCTGTTTCCTCTTTTTCCTGCAGGTTGGAGCAACTTGGCATTATTATGGTTGCCTCCAACTGGAAAGTATCCACCCTCCATGTTCATACCTGGTGGATTCAAATGCTTCGATGTCCAAAAGTCAAGATTCCCCGACTTTCTGCTGAATTAATTAACATATATTCTGATAAATGAATTTTACCTCCCCAGCGTGTTCAGGCGATGCCGGCGGAATAGGTGCAGATGGGCCTGGGGGTGTTGGCCTTGAATAACGTTGGGCATTTTGTCACAGTTCCAGGGATAAGTTCATTCATGTCTAAAAACGCGTTTTATAATGAAACCCTGGACTCTATCTCTGAACCGTTTATTAGTTCATATGGCCTGGATGAGGACCCTATTCTGGTGTATCAGATTACCCCTAAGAAACCACGATTGACCTCTACCATGATCCAGCGCAATCAGGAGGTGGAGAAGGAACTTCATTTAAAATATGGCAAGTATATGCACCTGCAGAAGGCATGGTGGGGTATGTGGCCTCAGTATTAAGAATGGCCAAGTATCCCTCTTCCTTTTTTGATTCCAAAACAGATTCTGTTGACATGCTTGAGCCAGAAGAAAATCTTTTGGTGAAGTGTTGTCATTGTCTTCCATAATTAAGGCCATTATGGGTATTTTCTATTGACTGACACCCTCTCCTCTACTTTAGGGAAGCTCGCCACTACTATTTTGGTGGATACTGGCACCTCTGGAAACTATATGGACCAGTACTTAGCCGACTACCTTGGACTGAGTTAATTGACAGGTGATATGGTTAGAGGCGGGGCGTCTCAAGGTATTCCCACTCTGAAGATCATTGGGACAGTGAACATTCAGGTTGGCAAGTACCACTTGTCTGATCACTTCAATGCGGTCAAAAACCTCCTCTTCCCTATCATTTTGGGTGTGGAGTGGTGGCGAAAGTTTGACGTTAGAACCAACCTGAAGGAGAATACCCTGTCCCTCACCATGGAGAATGTGCGCACATTCGTTGTGCTTTTGTCAGAAGAGAACGCCCAGGGCGAATTGCCCCACTGTCCCCACCTTCTCGCTTATAGCCTTGCCCTTTGCGGAAACCCTCAGTGGAAGTTCCTATACCTTCTTGCTTGGAGGGTTTGGAATCCTCTTTTGATGCAGAATCTGCCAACGCACTACCTGAGCACTTTGAGCTTGATTGTGACTTCAAGCTCACTGTGGATCTGGTGCATACCTCTTCCCCTATTTACCCATTGACTGTCTAGGAGGAGGAGGCGTTTGATGTGTGGGTAAAGGAACAGTTAGCTAAGGGTGCTATTTTTCAGCGTACCTCCCCTGTATTCTCCCCCTACTCTTTGTGGAGAAGCCTGATGGTAACTTACACCCCTGCGTAGACTATGATAACTTTTCAACGTTACTGTACCAGACCTTCAACCCATCCCTTTGTATTCACAGATTGCACGCTATGTGGAGAAGGCGAAGGTCTTCTCTAAGTTGGATTGCCTCAACGCGTTCAATAAGATCTGGATTAAAAAGGGACAAGAGTGGTTGACTGCATTCCATACCAGAAAAGGGATCTTCCAGTTTCTGGTCATGCCCTTTGGGCTTAAGTATGCCCCTGCTATCTTTCAACGTCGCATTGATGCAGCATTGGGGGACCTGTTAGGGGTATTTGCGGTCGCCTACATGGATAATATCCTGATGTTTTCCCTTGATCAGGAGTCCCATACAGTTCACCTTTGGCAAGTGGTGGAGCGGTTAACGGCAGCCAGCCTTATGTTGAAAACTTCAAAGTGCTATTTCTATAAGTCCCAGGTCACTTTTCTGGGCAACATCGTGTTTGACCAGCACACATGATAACTCCAGACAAGGAGAAGGCGATTTGTGAGTGGCCGACCACCACCTTGGTTAAGGAATTAAGGAGCTTTTTGGGGATGTGCACGTTCCTCAGGAAGTTCACTCTCAATCTATCTGAGGTGGCGGCTCCCCTATACAAGTCTAGCGGTGCCAAGGTGCTTCAGTGGTCCCCCACTTTGGAGAATGCTTTCCAAGCAGTGAAGTGCACCTTGTTGTCCATGACTGTTCTTCACCATTTCGACCCTTCAAAGGAGTTCATTGTGTCGACTGATACCTCCAACTTCGCCATAGTGGCTGCCTTGTTACAAGTAGGAGAAGATGGGATAAAGCATCCGGTGGGATATTTTTTTCTAGGAAATTGTCTTTAACAGAGTTGAATTAAGCCGTTTATGATAAGGAGTTATTGGCAGTGGTGGAGGCGCTGACTTATTGGAGTCACCACTTGCATGGCTCATACAACCTTTCTGGGTACATACAGACCACCGTGCCTTACTGTACTACCGCGTTCCTCATGTCTTAACCCCACGGCAGACCATTGGCATGAGAACCTTTCCCAATTCACATTCATGTATGAGTTCACCAAGGGAAAGGATAATGGTTTGGTGGATGCTTTGAGCTGCAACCCTGCTTTAGCGCCTGATCTCAGGGAGGTGGAAGTTCACAACACCCAGTGGATAATTACTCCAAGTAAATCTCTGCCTCAACGACCCTCTCCTCTGGCCAATGGGCCAGCGCTTGCTCCTCTGGATAACGCGGAGGAATATGGTATGTTCAGAAAGGTCGTCCTCTCTCAGCCGCTGTTGGGCGAATATGCCATGGTACGTGCAAAGAGCGCTTCAAATCAAGAGGATCTATCCAGGGGTTATCACGTAAAGGATGAGATGGTGAGGTTCCAGGGACGCCTTTGGGTACCTGCTGGACCACTGCACCTGGACATCATTGGGGACCATCATGATGGAATCACCATTGGTCATCCGGGGAAAGCAAAGACCTTGGAGCTGATACATCGCACATACAATTGGAAGGGCTTGCCAGCTCAGGTGGGCCGGTATTGTAAGGAGTGTCTGATATGCAACCAGATGAAACCCAATCATCAACCTTTAGCAGGGTTGTTGGTACCAGTCCAAAAGGCTGATGGGCCCTAGACTTCCCTATATGTGGATTTCATTGTGGAACTACCCATCTCAGATGGTTATGATGCCATCATGGTAGTGGTGGACCAGTTCACGAAGATTGCCCACTTTATTCCTTGCAGAACCACCTTAACCGCAGCTGAGATGGCTAGCATTTTCTTCATCCATGTGTTTGCGCTCCATGGGGTCCCTCAGAAATTATCAGCGACTGGACCCACAGTTTCCCTCCGTTTTTTAGGAAGAGTTGTGTAAGACTCTTCAGATTGGCCCTGCCGTTCAACTGCCTATCATCCCCAATCAGATGGGCAGACTGAACGAGAGTGAACCAGTGCTTGGAACAGTTTCTGTGGTGTTACACCGCTGCAGATCATTCATATTGGGATTCTCACCTTCCCATGGCCCAGTTTAGCTACAACAATACCTTACTCTCTTTGATCAGCTGTTCCCCATTTTTGCCAGCTATGGCTTTAACCCCGCCTTTAACATGGAGCCAAGCTGTGGGTCGAAGGTTGAAGCGGTGGTGGACTTTGAAAAGACCATCAAGAAGGTCCACCAGGGGGTTTCCACAAGCTTGGAGGCGGTTATGCAGGTATATAAGGAGAATGCTGATGGGAAGCGCCGAGTAGGTCCCACATACAAGGAAGGGGATCTTGTGATGCTTGATGCTCATAACATCCCAATCAAGCAGCCATGTAAGAAGCTGGGACCAAAGAGGATTGGGCCCTACCGCTTTGTTAGAAAGGTGGTCCATGCCTCATACCAGCTAGATCTCCCCCTCATTCCAAATCTTCTCTGTGTTTCATGAGAGCAAGCTGACGTTGTTTGAGGGCCCCCACCAAAGAATCCTGAGGCCTATCTCGTGGATGGGGCGCCTGAGTGGGAGGTGGAAATAATAGTTTCCTCAAACTGCGTTAAATGAAGACTCTAATACCTGGTATCCTGGAAGGGCTTTGACGCTGCAGAAAACAGTTGGGTTCCAGCATGTGACTGTGTGCATGCCCAAGATCTGATTGACGCCTTCCACCAGCATTTTCCTTAGGCTGCCAGATTCCAATCTAAATTGACCATCGCCGCCATGAAGTTGGCCCCTGCCCATAAGAACTTTTTCCTGGTGCAAGCCCCTGGAGGGGGTTGAGACCCATCAGGAGGAGAGGTTAATGTCATGTACACATGACATAATAGTGGGTACCAACCCCAAAGATAAGGCTGGGAGCCTGGAGGCCCAAAAGGTGAAGCTACAGGGCCTCCCAGACCTGAAGCACACCCTAGACCAGCGCTGGGTACAGGGCAAAATATGCCCAGGTTGGTCCTAGTGGGGGTGCAAAGTGCCCAGATCCTGACATTGGGCCAAGTGTTAAAATGAACTATCTACCAAATTAAGGCGGATGGTTCAGTTCCTTAGTCAAGGAACGGGGTTTTGAAACCCATTCCATCTACAAAATAATGCGCTAAGGTCAAATCCAACTTCAATCAGATACTCAGAGTGAAGTCAGTTTCAGCCTATTCTACTAACTCAGATGGCAGTATTGCCCTATTGGTGAGTCGCTGCTTGGGCCACTGTGGCATAACCCCAATTTCCCCATCTGAGCTTAAATATGTTTTCCCCGACCAACATTCCTTGTTGGTCAACTTCACAAATAAACCTTTACCCCATTTATTTTATTTTTTAGATTTTATGATATTATGATCACTCCTGTGCATGAACCTCTCTGAGGAGGTCTCGTGCTCTGTTACCCTTGCCATTGCAAGTAACATGCAGCTCTCCCCCTTGTGCACTGTTTGTCCGCCCAGGATCCTCCAATCTGGGCCACTTAGCCCCATTCTATATGTGCACCACGTCGCCTTTATAGGGGTTTTTATTGTAGAATTGCTATTGTATGCCAAAGTGGTTATTGCTCCAGCACCCTCTGCTGGGCTCTAACCATGTTGTCACTAATGGATAGTTCCCTGGCGTTGGCCTGGTGCACCGCGCACTGACACGCTGGGAATAGGAGAGTTATAGACACTCTCCTTACAAGTTAGTTTTCTAAGAGTATTTAGTTTTAAATTCAATTCATATATTATAATTTAAGTTATAGTGAACTTCTGAAAGCTTAAAAAAAAAAATAATTTTAGTTATCAATTAGAATATTATTTATTAAATGTAAAGGAACATGCAACGGGACGTTATGAGGGATTTGGGTTTCACATCTTAGTTTTTCACCTAAATCTACATTTGTATTATGATTTACTGAGTCAATAATTATTTTCTAAGTATAAATTAAATGAAATGAATTCAATGAAATATCTCAATGAGTTTGTAAGTTAATTTTTGATAAAAATGGTTGAGCTAGGAATTGAACTTGCAACTTAAGTTAGCCTTAAGGGTAATTGTTAAACATTTATTGCTTTTTGTTTAGTTTCAGTTGAGCAATTTGGTAAATTATTTATATAGCAATAATTCTCAACCACTCAGCCAAATAGATGGAGCCTATCAGACTTGATGTCAGTCAGTCAGTGGTTAAGCTTTATTAAATAGATGGTTAAACCAAGTAAACACAAAGGTAGTATCAAAAATGAACTATGACCTTGAATCTATCAGGGATACTCCCCCATACTTTACCCTAAAGCCCTATTTATTCATTTTTATGTTTATTTTATTATCTCAATAATCCTTTTCCTTTGATAATTTATTAAAAAGATTAGGTATAAAAATATGATCAGTTTACCTAAAAAAGTTATTATATATATTACTTCTATTCAACATTTTATTTTCTAAAGTAGTCCTACTGCCTAATAATGATATCCAGATTAACTTACCAGATATACCCAACAACAACTGACCTCTGCAATAAATGATAAGCGCCATAATTATAATAATAACACCTCTTCTTATAATAAACTGGGTTACAAAGCCTTCATGAAAAAGTGGTGATACTACCAGGGATGATACCCTGGAACCTGTGGGCACCTTTCCTGAAAACTAAATAACTTCTATTTTTATAAGAACCTGTGCAAAGAAGAGCCTGGAAAAATTTGACCAAAGTCCATTTGACAAGTGATTAGATACCTATAATACTCAGGGTGACAAGCAATGTTTTTTCCAGTAATGATGTTAGATATCTAATATGCCAAGGAAAGAATTTAATATTAGATTCAGTACCCTGTAGTTGAAAAAGGAGAGTTTTCCTTTTTAAAAAGGAGTTTGACAGCCTCAGCTTCTTTTTCTATACACTGAGGGGTATCTCACCTACATGGTCAATGAACGCTAGGTCTGCACTCTTCCAGTGAAGGGTCTAAGTTATCTATACCCTACACCAACCCTGCTCCTGAGTCAAGCTTACTTTGAGATAATCTCTCTTTTGTGCTGATAGATCTCACAACTTTGAGAGCAGGGGTACTAGGGTCAGGCTACTAAACGCTCTTGCTCATCTAGCCACAAGACAACACTGACTGAAGAATCCACAATGACTGATCTCTTTCCTATCCTCCAAGAGCACCCCATTCCAAAAGCAGTTCTGAGATGCGTTCAGCTACAAAACAGGAAGAAATAGAAATATCTTGCCTCAGCAGCTATTCCCAGCCTCATCCTAAATCCCAACTGCTCTCCAACATCAGGCTACTGCTAATCAAATCAATTAGCTAAAGTTTGGGATCTACTTCCAAGCCTTCTCTCTTCCCCAACTCCATTCTCAGCCTCAATTCTCTTTCTCTGACTCAATGCCATTATCAGCCACGATCTATTATACAATCTTTAGGCCATGAAATTCATAATCAAAATTTAAATGTTTACTCTTTATTTTAAATAATTTTCTTTTTTTAATTTCAATGTTGAAGCAAATATCCCATCCTTACTGAAAGGTATTTTAACCTAAAATAGAAGTTGTTAATCCTATTTTTCACATACAAAAAATAAAAAAGGTTTACCAATGAGCTTGCCTTTGGTGCGAGATGTGCCTGCATCAATGCAGCAAAAACTTTCTTTGCAACCCCAATTATCCCCAAACCTACCAGAGCATTAAGACATTCACTTGTGTGCCAGCTCTCATCACTTTCTCTGAGCATCAACTTACTCAATATGTTGAGGCGATGGACACCGCCACCCTCATTAGTGAAGAAAACCCCCATTTATACCTTCTTAGCCATATGTCACTGATGCCCCAACCCCTATGCTGTCCGCCATGTCCACCAGCTAAAGCGGGCGCTGAAAAAAGTTTCCTTAAAGCTTCCTCACTTTCTGTTTTGATTTTGTAGGATATTAACTTAGGGGCTATATTAGGAATTTCCTTTTTCTGATAATCAATTTATTTGGCTCATTTGAAAATAAAGATGCATGGTGGCTCCCCATTTTTAGTTGGGCACCAATAGTTCTAAAAAAGGTTTACCAACTAGTGAAACCAGCGCTACTTAATTCTTTCTTAAATATTCTGAGAATAAACTAAACTTCTCCTCTCAAATTTTTTTTGATATCTCCCCTCCAAACCTAATACAAAAGACCTCAGTGCAATCTGATGTGATCAACTACTAAAATATACCCTCTAAAGTGGAATCCTGTGACCTGGCGCCCACTCTTAGTCCTACAAATTTCCTCCTAGGATCAAGCATATCCTTTGTCTGTAGCCTTAATAACAACCTTCATTTGAGAATACCAAGTCTCTGTGCAATGTAGATCACTTTCCTGCCTGAAGGATCTTCCCCTATAGCATTACTTCTGAAGTCATGCAACCACTAATCCCTGAGATGTTGTGACCTCCCAGTTCCTCCCTCTACTTGGGCCCCAGGCTCTACCTGCAGTTTCCCTAACAACTGCTATAAGTATGTTTGAGAGGGCCTTATGTATGCTTTTGAACGTTTACTTCCCTCCCCTCTCCTCGAGATCCTTACTTGATTGAGTCATATAAAAGGATGTGCTCTTGCCATTCTAGATAGTCTTGTATTTCTTTAAAGCTAAGTTCACAGCCTAACTACCTTTTATTAGCTGTTTTGTGACAGAATTAGCTTCAATTAAGGGTCTCCAATGCTCACAATAGCATCCCTAGTCCAAAGTTCATCGCCATTCAGAGGATTCAGGATTAAGATCAATTTTTGTATAGATAGGGAAATATTGGTCATTGAACATTGTCCCTGCTCCAAATATTGAGTTAATCACCAGTGACAATCGTGCCCACAACTCTCAGGTGGTAATGGACCACCATCCTTGAGTGGGGGCACTGCGCCTACTTTTCTAGCTTATGATCAGACTTGGGATTTGGATTGACTTCAAGGCACACTTAATACTGGGAGGAGTTCAATAATATGTCCCCGCTCCAAACACTGCCTGCATCTTTCATTATCCCCATTTTGTTGTAAGGTCTTTGTGTGAATGAACAGGGTCTTTCCACTAAACCACAAATCAGTTGGGTAAGAGGGCCCATGTGAGGGCCCACAAACATGAGAGGGCTGCAGTGGTTAAGTACTTCGTTTGTTGGCTTGATGAGCGGTTAAGGTGTCCTTGGAACATGGTGAGTGTTGAATTTTGGGCTTTGTAATGATGGCTGGGTTCTTCGTCAGGTGTGCAATGCAGTGTCGTGCATCTATTGTGTGAGGACAATAGACAGGATATTGATTTAGAATTTAAAATATAACTTTTTGGTAGCACTTATATTGTATATCCTGTAGTTTACTTGGATGATGGCATGTCACCCTGATCTTACTGATCCCAAGTAGATACTGACTAGTACAAAGTAAAATACTAAACGCAAAAAAGTTTACAAGCTAAATAATAACTTAATACAGTAGTTGAATCTATTTTATTAGTGTCAACTTAAGGGTTATTTATAGGGTTCGATGTTAACCACATCTTACCCATGACGTCTTACTTTCAGTGGCATTTGGCCTCATAAAAATTTGTAAGAACGTCTACAATACTTCAACTCAGGGCATCATGCTCAGCCTCAGGGTCAGTGTAAGCACCATAATCATCCTTGAGATGGCGTTTCATTATGTCTTCAAAATAGCTGAACCAATTCACTTTCACATGTAATTGGCAGCACATACCAAGGCGATTCATATCACTAATTAGTAATCAATTCAATCAAAAACTTGACTGACATTAAAAACTAATTTTGACATAGACCAACAAAGCCCACGTGCCCGAGTCATTAAATCAAAACTTAAATTTAAGTTCAACCTAACTAACAAAGCCCTTGAGCCCATGTCATCATAGTCAAATATAATTAAGTGAAATCGCTAGGCCACAAATTCAAGTTCAGATATACTTAGGATATCTTTGGTTTATAATAAGTGACGATTTAGATCCAGTCAACCATTCAACACTTCCCCTTCCTTGACTGGATATAAGCAGCAGATACTCTTCTTCCTTGGTCACACTGTCTAACTCTTCACGTTCCTCAAAGTTTGAATGTTATCTCAATAGCCTTTCCTAAGCTGACAGGGCCAGCGTGCCTGGTGCTAAGCTTCCATGGGTTTGTCGCATCTCCAATTCCGTTGCAGGCTTCTCCAGTTTGGTCGCGCTCTCCTCCCTCTACCAAAGAGGGGATACCTAGTTCTAATGCCAGTGAGGCAATGAATATATGAAATAAATTCTATGGCTTGCAATTTATATTACTTTTTATTTTTCTTTTTTACTTTTTACTTTTTATTTTATTTTATCATTATTATTCTTTATGATAAGACAAAAGAACTTAGCGTGTACTCAATTCACAACCCAGCCGCCTTGATCCTTAATGGTATATACATCTTCAGACAATTTCTCCGGTATAATAAATGGACCCTTCCAAAGCGAGGCTAGCTTGTGCGCGTGGCCTGCGCTATGAGTGTCACAATATAATACTAAATCTCTTTCCTTGAACTTAGTCATTCCCCATTCCTGACAGATGGAATATTTTCAATTATTTGTTGCACTTAGGGTTTAGCAACTACTTCAAAGGCTTCAGGTGTGACAATCTTACTTTGGGAGCGAGTTACCACATGTACATTTGAGGAAACTTCATTTGATACTAAAATAGAACTGTTTTCATTGTTAAGCAAGGCCCCATGGCCATCGTTTGCTTGTCAATAAGGTTGGACTGGTGTTGCAGGCACAATAGAGCACCCCGCATCTATTGTGCTTGTTCTTTTCCCTCCTCCTGCACGGTATTGAGAAGGACTATATTGACAAATTGCTGATGGCATTGGGAAGCATAGTAACCTTTATGATTGCAATTAAAGCAAGTAATTTCACTCACTGGCCGCGAGGTGTTAATTTTCTTATTGGTTTCAAAGGACTTTCCAGCAAAGGCAGTGGTTCTCAATCAGTAACCAGTATTAGGAGGGCCATAATTTTTTGAGCATCTGTGTAAATAGTCAACCAATTCAGATGTCACAAGGTTTTGCATAAAAGCAGGCAATAGAGTGTTTGATAGATTAGGGTAAGGTTCTACTGCATGCTCTAGTGCTATCTTGGCGTCAAAATCAACCATAGCCCATGTGCCTAAAAGAACTTGAGCTTTATGATAGATTCGATCCACGAATTTATCAATTGCTTCATCTTTCTTATAGCTGATGTTCATAAACTTGGATTTTTTGATCAACATCCGTTATGGACCTCCAAATTCATGAAGCACGGCCTCCTTGACTTTGGCATATGTTGGATTTTCATTAATGTGAGGCATAATCAACTCAATGCCCCACTCATCCAAGCAGTTAATCATGGTGGCTGCTGTGTTACAGTCGCTGGCCCTATGCATGGCCATTTTAAAGCGTTTGAAAAAGGTGGTAATACTTCCATTCTTGTCAAAGGCCATCAGGTTTGCTGGTTTGAAATTATTGCTTCCCCGTTCCTGGTTATCATGATTACTATTTTGTTGACCAGAACCAGGCGTACTAGGGCGTTGGGGCATTGTATCCCAGTTTGAGGTGTTAGTGTTGACAAAGCAATCATATTGCTAGGCAGTTGTCAACGTGGCCCAGCATCCATTTTGGTAGCTATTTCTGAAGCTTCGTCCTCATAATATTTGGAAGAATTTCCAGTCAAGTGTGTTGTAGCACACTGACAACACCCATCGGCCAGAGTTCAAATTTGCTCGTTGATTTCATTTTTCCAACTGACATGATTTCAGGTTTTTAAATTTAATTTTGCTATTTCCTTATTCAGGCTAGTAGCTTGTAGTTGCAAGGTGGAAATCACTTGGTCCTTTTCTTTCATTGCCTTCTTGCACTGGTTCAAATTCTCCATGGAGTAACTGTTTGACTCATTAATAGCATTAATATCATCATTGAGATTATTGGTTTTTCTGGTGTGTTCATTCTTCATCTTCGAAATTTGGTCACTCAAACGTTGATACTGGTCACCATCTGCAGTCTCAACCATGAGCGATATTTGTTGAATTTTGGGCTTTGTTATGATGGCTGGTTCTTCGTCAGGTGAGTAATGCAGTGTCATGCGTCTATTGTGTGAGGACAATAGACAAGATGGTGATTTAGAATTTAAAATATAACTTTTTGGTAGCACTTATATCGTATATTCTTTAGTTTACTTGGATGATGGCATGTCGCCCTGATCTTACTGATCCCAAGTAGATACTGACTAGTACAAAGTAAAATACTAAACGCAAAAAAGTTTACAAGCTAAATTATTAACTTAATACAGTAGTTGAATCTATTTTATTAGTGTCAACTTAAGGGTTATTTATAGGGTTCGATGTTAACCACATCTTACCCATTACGTCTTACTTTCAGTGGCATTTGGCCACATAAAAAGTTTGTAAGAACGTCTACAATACTTCAACTCAGGGCATCATGCTCAGCCTCAGGGTCAGTGTAAACACCATCATCATCCTTGAGATGGCGTTTCATCATGTCTTCAAAATAGCTGAACCAATTCACTTTCACATGTAATTGGCAGCACATACCAAGGCGATTCATATCACTAATTAGTAATCAATTCAATCAAAAACTTGACTGACATTAAAAACTAATTTTGACATAGACCAACAAAGCCCACATGCCCGAGTCATTAAATCAAAACTTAAATTTAAGTTCAACCTAACTAACAAAGCCCTTGAGCCCATGTCATCATAGTCAAATATAATTAAGTGAAATCGCTAGGCCACATATTCAAGTTCAGATATACTTAGGATATCTTTGGTTTATAATAAGTGACAATTTAGATCCAGTCAACCATACAACAGTGAGGATGATGCTAACGCTGAGGAGGACAGTCTGTCCCCCAAAGAGAGCGTACATAGAGGCGACTGTTCTGTCAAAATCCAAGGATTGGTCCATCTTCTTCACTCAAAATCTGTGGTTTTCCATCAAAATCTTAATAAATTTATTGCGAGGAAGGCTGACCATGGGACGGACACTTCCAAATTTGACCCAAAAGAAACAAAACTTAGTAACTTTGAAGGCACCCCAGAGAAGCGATGCTATCTCTTGTTGCCAGCAGGGAAAGCTACTATGGGGAGGGGGAGGGAACGTGTGAAGGGGCTGTAGCCACAATTGAACACGTGTGGAGGAAAGGGTCTGATTTGATGAACCAAACTGGGAACCAGGAGGAGACCAGCTGTCGGTGACGCGGTGGGAGGTATCCAAATATCCACACCTGAAAGTGGTCCACCAAATGAGACCGGAATCTGTGGACAGCTTCTGGGAGGGTGGGGGTGGAGCCTGCGATGGCATCCAAGTCAATCGTGTGGATAGTCCACAAGGCGATTGCAATCACCAGAGCACGGAGGGAGGGTGGAAGGAGGGAGGCCATTGATAAAGAAAACATATCTCTTGACATACTGAAGGGATGTGTTTGATCCTAGTCAAGCAGAGGTTGAACTTCGCGCCATATCACTCTAGAGGTAGGACACTTCTCCATGCGGTGGAACAGCATTCCATACTGGCCACACATGATGCAGTATGAGTGTAAAGCGTTAGAGTGCTCAGCCATACAGTACACCCGCCTCAGGCAGCGCCACACATGGGAACGGAATTGAGGCTGAAACAGAGGATGGTGTGTGTATTTCCAAATAGTCTTCTGAGTCTCAATGGAGTAAGGGATTTCCATCATGTCCAGGTAGTCCACCCTGGATAGGACATGGGGCCATGTGGGGATCACGCCTTCTTGAATTGGTAACCCCTGTACCTCTTGTGTAAACTGAGGAGAGGGACGGCCTCTCTGGGATGTGTGTCCACTAATATGAATTATCCACTCAGCACTCCGCATGGAGAGGAGGATTCGTTTGTAGTGGGTTTTAGTACCGTGAGGACCTGTGGCCGATGGGTGGGAAGCCAGGTTATATCAAGGAGTGAGGTTTTGATGGATTGTTAAGGCCCAAGGCGCGGGAGAAGTTGGAGCAGGCTGAGCGGGACCAGCGTTGGGAGGGGAGCGTAGGGGCGGTGATGGCCGCAATCCAGGTGCCCAGGATCTTGGCAGCATGGGCTTTGAAGTCAAGCAGGCCCATGCCACCATGATGATGAGGGCCAAACATGGCCTCTAGCCGTAATGGTGGTGGGCGGCCTGACCAAAGCCATCCTTGCAGAAGGGCATACAAGGATTTGAAAAAACCTGGGGAGAAGGGGATGGCGTTGGCTCCAAACCAGACTTTGGAGAGGAGCATAGAGTTGGCTAAAAAAATCTTGCCAGTAAGGGAAGTAGGGTGGGCTCTAAGGGAGGCGATGCATTTCGTCACGTTGTCTAGAATATGACTTTCCATTACTGCTGATGCATACCCACCTGCCTCCACCCACACACCCAGATGGCGGACAGGCCCTATGTTAGGGCGTGGTACGACGGGGAGCACTAGTGGGGTGGTGTGGGGTGAGCAGGGAGGGGTGAGTACATGTGCGAGAAGATGGGCCAGGTAGGGCACTGGTAGCTGGGGCCCAGCAGGTTTGATAACGACCAAGGAGAATGATTTTAGTTTTGGAAGCGTTCAGTGCAGCATTACTTACCCAGGAATACTCCTGGATGAGAGCTTCAAGCGCACGTGCATCTTTATTATTACACCCCAACCACACAGTCATCTGCAAATGCCATCATCTTGACTGGGGCTTGGCCTGGTATATGGACCCCAGTGAGGTGGGCATTCACGTTTCGAAGTATTGGGTCAAGGCTGAAGTTGTATAAGAGTGGGCTAAGGGGGTCCCCCTTGTCATAAGCCCCTTTGAGGGCGGACTACATCCATGAGAAAGCCAGGGCCACGCACTGCCATTGTCACGGATTCCATCATCAGCATCACCCAACTGATGAAACGTGGGGGTAGGCGGAATTGTTAGAGGCAGGCCCTGAGGTATTCTCAGTTTACTCTATCATAGGCCTTCTGCTGGTCTAAAAATACAAGTGTCCCAGAGGCCGTGGACTGACAGGCGTTAGCCACAGAGTGCAAGTTGTCCCAAATTGACCTTCTGGGTATAAACTAAATTGTTCTGGGGAGATGGTAGCAGAGGCAACAGTCCCTAAATGGTTAGCCATGATTTTGGTTAAAATTTTGGTGTCTGTGTTTGTTAGAGAAATGGGGCGCCAGTTGGCTAAGTCTAGCTTGTCCCCTTTCTTGAAGAGTGTGATGGTGAAGGGCTCTTGTCCTCCTGGTAGGAGGTGCGTTTCCATAAGGCTCTGGTTAATGGAGGCAAGCAGCAGTGAGGATATATATTTGAAGTACTTTTTGTAGAATTCATATGTAATGCCATCTGGGCCTGGGCATTTCTGATTTAGTGCATCGCGGATGGCTGTCCAGAGTTCATTCAGAGTAATCAAATTCATTAATTCTGGGTATCAGGAAATGGTGCGGATGTGGGTTCAGTCAAAAAATTTCGCCACTTCAGCCAGCTGAATTGGACCTGATTGGTATAACTAGGAGTAATAATTTTGAACTTTAATTGCCACTTCAGCTGGCATATCCCCAAAGGAATCATCTGATCTCTGCATCTGTGTGCAGGCCACGCTCTGGCGTGGTTCAAAGAATTTTTTAACAAAATATGCGGTGCACTTGTTACCCTATGTAATGCATTTGGCCCTATACTGAACACAAACCTGATGTTTGTGTTGCCTTTCAAGCGCGTTGAGGTGGGCGGCTGCCTCCGCCCACTTCTGGCCCCATGCAGGGCTGTAGCCTGTGGCTGGTATGTTGGACTCCAGGTGTGCCAACTCTGCCAGAGCGCGCGAAATGATGGCAGATGTGGCTCATGAGTGTCAGGAGGAGAGGTGGCAAGAGTGGCGTATGGTATCCTTTTTGAAGGCTGACCATGTGGAAATTGGGTCCACGCAAAACGGTGTAACAAACTCTTTTGCCAAAGTTGCTGTTTCCACCCAAGTGGAAAATCCTAGAGATGCAAGTTCAGGTGGGCGGAGTTTGCACCAATGCGGGGCCTTAGCCACTGTGACAGGTAAGTGGTAGGTTATCAAGACAAGCCGGTGGTCAGAGAATTCAATTTTTGTTGTTTGGAAGTGGGAAATGTGAGATTGAAATTTCGCCAGCGTGAGGATAAAGTTGATGAGGGTCATGGACCTTAATTGGCTGTTGTAGACGTGGGGGCGCATCATGTTTTTGAGCAGCGGGGCTTGCCATGGCAGTGCATCTATTAACCCAAGGGTGGCCTTTAAAACGCGAAGTTCTATGTGGCCATGGAGGGCGTGGGAGGAGGAAGGCCAACAGTCTGTGGGTGTGTTTAGCCACAGTTCATGTCACCAACTACGAAAGGGTCTGGGGGTAATGTGAGGGATTTGACTGATGAGAAAAATTCCTGACGCTCTCGTGCACAGGCTGGGGCATAGATGTTGATGATAGCATGCGCCATGTCAGCCCACGAGAAAGCGACAACAAGGACTTAGCCATATAGGAAGGATTCTGACAATAAAAATTTAAAAATATTGTTTTTCCAAACTAGCACCCCACAGTGCTCTGACCAAAAGGATAGAAAAGGGAGGAGCATGGTAGGCCAAGCATCCACAGAACCTCGCGGACAGTGGGACTCCTGGATGGCCAGGATATCCACGGGTAAATTTTTTTGTAAAAAACTCAGTTTCCTAGCCCAGGATGGCGAGGCCTTGAGTCCAGCGATATTCAATGTCCCTAAAGTGAAGGTTTCCCCCATTGCACCTTAGGTGCGAGGGGTGGCACCCAGGCCCACTAGCCTCCTCTAGTTCCCCACGGGCCTTCATGGCAGTGTGGGTGTTTGCAGCAATGCTATTGGTGGTTTTGTTAATTTTAGCGGAAAGGTTTGCATTGGCTTTTGCCTTTGCTTTTTATTTCCCCAACGTTGAGTGAATTTTGTGTTGTGGATGAGTTTGGTGCACCAACGTTTGGGTCAAAAAAATTTTCAGGTAGGTTGGAAACCAAGTCAGTTTCAACTGAAGCTTGGTTGCAAAGGTCAGGTGAGATTGAGTCACCCATCGGATCCTCAGATTGGTTGGCCCAATTGGCATGGGCTTCCCAATCTGATTGGTTGATGGATTCCCAAGTTGCTTCCACCGCAAAGGTTTTGATGTCCTCCTGGCATTAAGAGTGTGGGATAGTAGAGGTGACTTTGGCCACCTCCTTGGTTGCAGCTCTGCGGGCCTGTTTGGCCTTCTTCCGCTCTTGAGGGGAGATAGGTTTTACCAGTAGGTAGCAGCCTTGTGCTCCCCATGGGAAAGCCTCTTTGGTGCCTGTGGTTGGTTTGTAGTGTGCCTCTCCGCTGGCCATGACCGCTGAGGAGTGCTCTTGGAATGTGATGCCCTCCTTGGTGGGGCATGCATGTGCCTTATGGCTGAATGCATCACAGTGGGTGAAGATGGGGGTGCGCTGTCCACGGTTACCTGGAAAAGGGTGGGTGGTATGCCCTTCAATATTGATATATGTGAAGTGTGGGATCTGGGTTAGGTCCTTCACGATCTCCTCAATTGGGGTCAGAACTGTGATGGCTTTGCTGGTGCACAGGTGTGGCATCAGCGTAAAGCGTTGCATCTCAAAAGATTGTATTTCAGCACATATAGTGAGACCATCTTTCAGGTGCTGCTCCAAAATGGCACATTTGACCGTAGTAGGCAGAAAGTCAAACGTGAGGAAAATTTGGTTGGATTTTGTCCATCTGGTGCATTTGGTTTCAATGACCTGTTGCCCTTCGGGGAGGTTGATCACTATGTGCACTGCAGCAGCTTCATCTGCTACCTCCTTGTTTTTGAAACTGAGGTCCAGCCAACCGCATGACATGGAGTGAGGTGTGATGTACACCGCGGTTGTGACGGTTGAGGTCTATCCTCAGCATCACATTGCCCTGATCTTTGGTAAGACAGGGCAGGCTGTGTCTGGATGTATGGAGGAGGAGGGGGCGTTGGTCCTGGCAAGGACGCCTAAGGGGCAGGAGCTTAAAGGAGGCCAAGGAGCAAGATGGGCGTCCAAGTCGAGGAAAAATGGGAATCAAGTAACATAGGTAGTTTTGAGATTTGATTTGGATTTGAATCAAGAATGGAATGGAACGGGTGCTTGGAAGTTTCGCGGGTCATTTGGGATTCGTTTGGAATTGGCGCGGAACTGTTGAGGATCGGAACTGGCACAGAACCATTGAGTGAGGATTCCGCGATCCTGCTGTAAGGTTTACACCAAGCATCAGTCAGATTAGCACCATAAGCTTGTGTTATATTTTATATTAGCTTATAGCATGTGTATATAGGGAAGGAACTGGGAGCTGGAGGCCTCTCAGTTCTGTTTTCTATCAACCTGGCCCAATATTAAATAAAAGAACTTAAAATTCATATATCTATACTTTGAGTTTATTTTAAAGATATTGCCTAACTGCAGCCATGTTTGGCTTAAATCAACAAGAATTGGACTTTGAGAGTGAGCTTAGGAGAGCTATTGCCTCCCTTTACACCTTGTCTTGGAGTCAAGGCATGTTGCTGGGGTTAAATATATTTGCAACTGTCTTCCAGGGGGTGCTTGTCCAATCTTGTAGCGCGCGCACAAGGAGAGTAGTATCAGAAGCCCTGTCAGCCCTATGGTCTGTAACATGGATTCTGTTGCCCAACTCATTTGTGGCTCATTGGAAGGAGCCAGTGCGTTACATTAAACAGAACTCGTTTACTTTCCTGTCGTTGTGGTGGCAAGCAAAAGAGGTGCCAGAAGAAGTGGTGTTTCCAAAGTGGTATAACCATACTGCAACACTCTTGATGGTGATATTCTCCACCGCCTTTTTGCTTCATGAATTATACCGGGTTTTAGAGTGTGTGTCCCGGAATGGTGGGAAAGTGGTAGGGCCTGGGAAGGACAAAGGAAGAATTCCCACAGTTTTGAAATTGGAAGACTTGGAACTGATCCATCAGACGTTTAGCCGGGTTCAGTTTCAGGGACGTTTGACAAAGGCAGCGGGTGGGGAGGATTCGTTTGCCTTGCAGTTAAGTCAGGTTCTGTTGGCACTTCCAGTAAAGCAGTCCAATGATCTATTATTGGCAATGGCGGCGGTGAAACCTGCAGCGACGTTGGAGGAAGAGGTGGGTTTAGTCTTGCAGGTAGAACGACAGTTGAGTTTGGTACGGGCCCATCAGGAAGTTGTGCGACCCCCAGGGGGATTCCGAGGACAGAGTGGTGGAAGAAGGGCAGGTTCTGAGCCCGTATATGGTTCTAAGGGGTTTAGCTATGTGGAGGAAGGGAAGAAGAGTCAAGGGAATACTGAGGGTATGGTGGAGGTGCGGGAGACAAGGATTTCCATCGAGATTACCACTCAGGATCCTGAGGCTCAGAATAAGAAGGCTCCTTATAATTTTCGCAAGAAACCGGTAAATCTGGTACCTCAAAATAAACCGCTTACTTCATCTTATCCTTATCTGATTTTGCCCATCAGTGTGCTTGTGAGGGATGAAGGAAGGGATTGCGGTGAAGTTCTAGCTTTGATTGATACCGGGCTGGGGAAAATTATGTTGAGAAGAATTGGGCAAGAAGCCATGGATTGTCATTACAGAAGGATGGACTGGTGAAGTTGGCAGACACCTCCAAAAGAACGGCGGTATGGCGAGTACAGGCCAAGGTCCTGTTGAGGCAAGGCCCGGAGGGTATTCAGGGAGGAGTTTCACGCCGTAGCTCACCTGCCACATTCTGTGGTGCTGGGGATGAGATGGTGGCACCATGTCCGTCCACAGTTTGATATGAAGAGAGAGAGAGGGTTCTGCTGTCGCCTAGGGGTCAGGGGACGTTTGAATGGACGTTTCAGTCCCAAGGTTCGATGGTGAAGCACATGGGTGGAATCACCTCAAGTGTGTCAGCGGAAGGATTGCCAAAGGAGTATCAGGATTTCGCGGAGGTGTTTGAGCCTATTGGTGATGCGCCCTTTTCGCCTACAGGGGATTTTGTATTTGGATTCCGGTTCAAGGAAGGCTCTGAGTTACCAAAGGGCTGTCCAGTCTATCCGTTGAATCCCCAGGCCTGAGAGGCATTGGAGGGTTATGTCCATAAGATGCTGGATATGGGTTTGATTGTGCCTTCTAAGTCGCCGGTGGTTTCGCCAGTCCTGTTGGTTCCCAAGTCAGGGGGGAGTTACATCCTTGTGTTGATTTCTGACGCCTTAATGAGGTAACGGAACCTGACCCCTATCCAATGCCACTCATGGAGAACATTCTGCCCATGATCTCCGGGTGTGGGGTGTTCACCAAATTGGATTTGGCGGACGCTTTTAATCAAATTCCTGTTCGCCCTGAGCACCAGCGGTATACGGCATTCAAATGTCATCTGGGAAACTTCGAGTACAGGGTTATGCCATTTGGCCTACGCAATGCCCCTGCAGTTTTCCAGCGCATGATTGATCATGTATTGGGGGACTTAGTGGGTAAGTGTTGTGTTGCCTATATGGATGACATCCTGGTGTTTTTCAAATTGGTACAGGACCATGTGAGGGATGTGAGAAGTGTGTTGGAGGTGGTTAGGAACGCGGGCTTGAAGCTGAAGCCATCCAAGTGCGAGTTCAATAAGGAATCGGTGTCCTTCGTAGGGAACGTGGTCCTCCAAGAAGGGATAGCATTCTGCCCTGATAAGTTGCGGGCGGTGCGGTAATGGAAGGCTCCTGGGAATAGGACTGAAGTGCGAAGCTTCTTGGGGGTGGTGAATTTCGTGCGGAGGTTTTCTAGGGATCTGGCCTAATGGGCTGTGCCATTGACAAGACTGATGGTAAATGTGCCGTTCATTTGGGGGGAGGCTGAGGAGAGGGCATTTCAGCAAGTGAAGACGAGTTTGCTGACAGCCCCAGTTCTGGCACCCTGACCCAAACAAACTATTTGTGGTAGAGACTGACGCGTCAAATTTTGCACTTGGAGCCATGTTGTTGCAGGAGGGTAAAGATTGGGTTGAACATCCTGTCTGTTATTTCAGTTGGAAGATGGCACCAGCCAAAACCAACTATCCAGTTTACGATAAGGAACTTTTGGCAATAGTTGCAGCCTTAGGGGAGTGGCAACATCACCTATTGTATGCCAGGCACCCAGTTGTCATCTGAACGGACCATCGAGCCTTAGAATACTATAAGTCCCCATGCCTGAAAGCATGATGACTGGGTATATTGGGTGAAGCTGGCTCAATTTGCTTATAACAATCATAAGCATTCATCCACAGGTATGACCCCGTTTTTCGCAAATCACGGCCAACACCCAGAGGGTATGGGGCCCAGGGAGCAAGGGCGGAATCCAGCGGCAGATGAACTGTCATGAGATACCCGGGACACCCTGGAGCTCCTGAAGAAGAATTTGGTGGTGGCAGTCGCGGCTCATAAGAGGAAGGCAGACCGGCATAGATCTGAAGGTAGAGCTTTCAAGAGAGGTGATTGGGTCTTGGTGAATGCTTGGAACTACACCTTGCCTGTAAGGAGCCAGAAATTGGGGCCAGTGGCGTTGGGCCCATATCAGGTAGTGAGGGCGGTGAACGAGGTGGCATTTGAGCTGAAGCTCCCAGAAGGGTCAAGAGCTCATCCGGTGTTGCATGTATCGCAGCTCAAGCCATTCTTTGGCCAGCCACCTGGAAGTCCTTCTCCTTTATTCCCATCTGGAGGAGGAGCCAAAGAGTATGAAGTTGAGGAGATTCTTGACACCAAAGTGGTGAGAGGACGTCATTCATTCTTGGTACGTTGGGTGGGTCATCCTATTGAGGAGTCCACATGGCAGTCAGCTAGGGATTGTGCCCGATGTCCTGAGAAAATCCAAGAGTTCTTCCTGTCTAGGGGGGTGATGTGACAGTTGAGGTCTATCCTCAGCATCACATTGCCCTGATCTTTGGTAAGACAGGGCAGGCTGTGTCTGGATGTATGGAGGAGGAGGGGGCGTTGGTCCTGGCAAGGACGCCTAAGGGGCAGGAGCTTAAAGGAGGCCAAGGAGCAAGATGGGCGTCCAAGTCGAGGAAAAATGGGAATCAAGTAACATAGGTAGTTATGGAATGGAATGGGTGCTTGGAAGTTTCGCGGTTCATATGGGATTTGAAATGGAACTGGCGCGGAACTGTTGAGGATTGGAACTGGCACAGAACCATTGAGTGAGGATTCCGCGATACTGCTGTAAGGTTTACACCAAGCATCAGTCAGATTAGCACCATAAGCTTGTGTTATATTTTATATTAGCTTTTAGCATGTGTATATAGGGAAGGAACTGGGAGCTGGAGGCTTCTCAGTTCTGTTTTCTATCAACCTGGCCCAATATTATATAAAAGAACTTAAAATTCATATAATTATACTTTGAGTTTATTTTAAAGATATTGCCTAACTGCAGCCATGTTTGGCTTAAATCAACAAGAATTGGAATTTAAAAGTGAGCTTGGGAGAGCTATTGCCTCCCTTTACACCTTGTCTTGGAGTCAAGGCATGTTGCTGGGGTTAAATATATTTGCAACTGTCTTCCAGGGGGTGCTTGTCTAATCTTGTAGCGCGCGCACAAGGAGAGTAGTATCAGAAGCCCTGTCAGCCTTATGGTCTGTAACATGGATTCTGTTGCCCAACTCATTTGTGGCTCATTGGAAGGAGCCAGTGCGTTACAGCAGTCAGGAAAAAAGTGTGCACATCCCCACAAAATTTTTCCCATAAAGCTGTTTGTTGGATGTCCAGAAACACATGGACTCCATATTCCACTGATGAGAGTGGTTGGGAGTGCGGCGTGTTGATGTAGTGGTTGCATCACACTTGCCAAGCGAGGATTTCTGGGGAATTAGTGACTGCCAGTTTATTTTTTCTATTCCACCGGTTTCTCTGGGGCGTTTTCAAACGTTTGAGGCCGTGGGCCTACCACCTGCTCCTCTTACCTTACTTGCCCAACTGCTCCTTGACATGGGCGCAGACTAATCTCCTCTGTGAGATTATCAAACTAGAATCAGACTTGAATTGAATAAGTTGCAAAAGTGATTGCAACAAGAGAGAAAAGTTTTCTCAAAATCTTAATAAATGATTTGAAATTTCAAATTTTTATTTTGAGGATTTTATATGTATATATTAGAAGACAAAGTTGTCTTAAACACCTTCGCTTAGTTATTTTTATACAATAGAATGGGGGATATGGGGAAGTTGGACTCCACTGAGTCTGTGGGTGGTAGGCTATTCGTGGGCCTATTTTGAGAATCTTGGCCTCCGATATTCCCATCTAGGCCCATTCTAGACCATTCATTGGGTACCCATGGTGTTATGGAAGCTTTTCTGCATATATTTTCATTTGTCAGGGACGAATCAGAGCTCATGTCAACCTTATTGCCAAAATTTACATTTTAGGATAATTCAGCCTGGCAGCTCCTGATTCGCTGGGCTGCCCTTCACCATGGCTCTCAATACTTTTAATAAGCGAATGATTTGGCTTGGCAGCTCCTGATTCGTTGAGCTGCCTGATGCCATAATTTTTGGTAGTCCCTTTTTTGGTATTAATTGGCTTAGCAGCTCCTGATTTGCTGGGCTGCCCAATGCCATGATTCTTGCCATTTCCATTTTTGGCATAATTCAGCTTGGCAGCCCCTGATTCTCTGGGCTGCTCTTTACCATTGCCAATCTATGTTTAGATCCTTGGAATTCAGGTTGGTGGCCTCTGATTGTCCTGGTTGCCATTTATGTCAACCTTTGCCACCTTTGCTCTGAGGTTTCATCAATTTTACGGCATCTGAATTGACACAATTTTTTTGAGGGTCATCGCCCTCAAGCCCCACGTTTTTATATTATTCACAGTACTTCTAGCCACGATCCCCACCTTAGGGGGGTCAGGGATATGTGGCAGTCAGGCAGCGCCTTGACTGTCACACTTTGCCACCCTGATTTTGGCTACAGCGCATGGGTCAAAGACATAAGAGCTTGAATTAAAGCGTAAATCAGTTAAATGCCTTTTGTAAAATGGCATCTGGTATTGCAGTTTTCCAGGGTGTGTTCCATGATCTCATCCATTGAGAGATGTCAATATTTATAAACACCAAGGATATGGTTACTGCTATCACCAAATTAAGTGATTGGGGCCCCTCTCAAATCTAGCCAGCTTTTTGAGAGGGCATAATCTTTAAGAACCCAATAAAACTTATGAAGCTTTGTTTTTTGGAACTAAAGTTGATTTATTAAAAGATACAAATGAATCAGAACTCTACTACTGCCAGAGCACTTGGCTCTATACTGGCATGGGAAAGGTGGATAGTATTAGGTGAATATTGTTATAAGAATTAAGTGGTAATCAATTGTTCCCAAAGGCAATGAAAACTTTTCCAGTGCCATTCTTAGGATTTCCTTTGTTCAATGGGTCCACAAAAATTTTACATGGTGGCAGGCTCATCTATTGCCTTAATTTGGGGGTTTTTGCACCCTTTGGAGGTGATGAACTTTTTCTCCAGTCTCCACCATGGCCACCTTTTTGCAAAAGTTTCTCAATTGCTGCTTCTGTGAAGCAGTTAATTTATTAATTTTGGAGGCATTTTGCTTCATTGAGCGTGGAAATTTACGCCTAACTCAGGATTTGGTTGTACTTTATGAGTAGATTGGAAACCTCAATGCATATTCTATTAACCTTGACCAAGTAGGACTCAGCATATTTTAATTATGCGGGATGTGGGTTATCATTAATTTATGGAAGAAAAGGCTTAATTGGGGGGAGCAGAGGCTACCCAGCGCTTATCAAGGGTATGTCCCAAGTCCATAAACCTTTTCAGTGGAATGTCTTACAGGGCGTTTATTTCTTTGACTGGGAGGGGTGTAGGTTACTGTCCAGACAGATGTCCATGATTGGGAACTTTACATTACCCTATTATAAATTATGGGGTCTAAACCCCTCAGGGCTTGTGCTAATGAATAGTTCTTGTGCGGTACAGGAAGTTTGATGGATGCAATACCAATAGGCTTGGGGTTTTAGGGCTCAGGTGCCTTTAGGTTCTGAGTGTGGAAGTTCTCAATCACTTCACAGCAGTTTGTGTAAATTCAGGTGGGAACCCAGCTTTTCTCATACACTGGGTACCCTTTCCATGCCACCAGGTATTGAATCTACCTATTGACCTTTTATACATCCAGGACCATATCTACCTCAAACTCTGGAACTCTTCTATCAGGATGGGTTCATTCAACATGTATTCTCCTATTTAAATAAGGACTGTGCAGGTGTGTGAAATGCCATATGGATTTTTCAGTGAGGTGGGAGCTCTACGTAGAAATACCCATTAAGTAAGAATTTTTGATGGGGAGTAGCCCTGATCTCTTACATGCCAGTTTCTGGCATAAAACTTTATAATGGAGGTTCCTTGTGTCAACAGTCACAAGTTCACATACCTGATAGTTTGATTTAGACAACTGACGTGACAAGGAATGACTGGCTTCCATTATAAGTATTCAGCAACCAATGATAGCATCCAAGATCCTTAAGTAACTGCCTTCCTGATAAGGCAGGAGAAAGATCTATGGGGTAAGACATGAGGTAAGTATTGATTAATGAACATTTATGCAGCGCCACGAGTTAAGATAAGTATGGCACCATTGCAAACCTGTAGTGTAGCAATTGGCTGTTAACTTCATATCAAGTGACAGTTTGTAAGAGTCTGAGTTCTGACAGTTTAGCTGAACGCTGGTTCGTTTCTGCTGCATAAATAGTCAAGGGATTCTTTGTTTCTCATTCAACCTGCCATCCACTTGCTACTTTTTACTTACACGGAGTATTCACCATCTTCTCTCCATTCTGACCATATTCAGAAAGATTATCAGAGCTGTTTCCAGATGCATAATTACCCACACTGCAACAAACAAGAGTTATCTCCATATTTGCAGTTTGAGGTACAATAGTATCTTCCTAAGCCCCTTGCATACCCACACATGATGCAGCAAGAATAATCACGATCAGGGATACTGCTATCTTTAGATTTTGACACACAGGCTTGAGGCTCCGCTATTGGCTTGATAGGATTAATTTCAAGTAAATTTTTTTGAATATAATAAACTAAATAAAGGAAAAAAAGATTTTTTTTGGAAATTGCTTTTAAATAAGCACATAAGCAAATAATCCAACAACCTTCACAATCAAAGTTCCTGGCTCTATACTGAAGAAGGGAGGAGGATGCACAAGGTCATGGGTTCCCATCTCTTAGAATCATGATTACATTGTTCCCAAGCTTATCATTTGCAGATTGTTTAATTAACTTCAAGTTTCGACTGTTTGCTTTACTTATGCACAACACATACCTTAATAATACTATTACCCCATGTCTGCGCTCTTTCAAATTGGAATTTTGGGGCAATGAATTTTTTATTAAAAGCTGTTCACCTGAGTTATCCCAGGTGTCAAGTTTGCTCTAAAAACTAGTGCTCCTCTTGGCGCCTTAGGCTTGGAAGATTTTATGACCTAGTAGCACTTGAAGTATAAACATTTTAAAACTCGTGGCAGAATTGTTAGATTCTCTGCACTAATTGTTAAGAAGTTTATAAACAATAATAACTTTGGGCCTGGGGTAATTTAAGGTGTGGGGAGCCATACAGGTGGCTGCCGCTACCCATCTCAGATCCAGGGTATGCTCCAGTTCAATTAATTGAGTAATCAGGAATGCCTTGGGATTGAACCCCATCTTGGTCCTAAAAGGATGCAAACCCCTGTCCAGATTGAGAGTTTGTACTTAGGGCCTTACAGTTTGAGGATGCATAGCATTTTTAGTCTGTGAATAGTTTAGCATCCTTAACTGCTTTGATCAGCTGCTTCTGTAACTGCTAACGCTTTTTGAATTGTGCTACATAGCTGCCTGCAACTTTGATGTTGGTGCATATCTGAGGGCTGATAATTAAAAACGTGTTGTAACCCATTTTGGCATACTTCAGCATCGTCTCCATTCACAAGAGGAGGGAGTTGTTGTACGCTAACTGGGACAGAGTGAGGTCAACTGTCCAAGTGTCCTGATATGTGGTGGTGTAGAATTTGAGATAATGCTCTGATAAACAATTTTTTTTGCCTCATTTGACCATATGACAATGGATGGTACGCCTAAGAATGGCATAGTTTGATGTTTAGTTCTCCACATAGGGCGTCCTAGAACCTTCAATAGAACTTAGGGTCTCTATTGCTTATCACCTCCTGTGGCACTCAAACAGAGAGAAGAAATGTGTTCAAATAACAGAGATATATCTTTGGACATGGTTTTTGCGATGCAGGATTAAATATAATGTATTTTCAAACCAGTCTAAGACCATCACGTCCATGTCAGATTCCTGATAAGTTGACATCCCACAATGGGGTCCACAAATACAGATGTACATGGGCCTGATGCCTATTGGTGTGTTTAAGGTCCATTATAAATTTATGACCAATCATGAATGCTGACTGTGCATCTAATAATATATTTAGGAGTGGGTTTCAATGTTATTTGTTATGGGGGTGTGTTTTCAAGGTTCATTTTGGGTGAGAGCTTTGGGACAGCTTTTGGTTCTATAGTTGGATTAATAGGTAAGGTTTTGATTTTTGAGTGAGTGTGATGGCTAAAATAGTTGCCGCTGCCACTAGGGTTCTTTCAGAATTTGTTCTTGGGGATAACCATTATTAGTTCTACATCTTTAGTTGGATTGTGGCTGGTAGGTGGGCTTTAGCTCAAAATTTCTGGCAGTATGTGAGTCAAGCCTCATACAAACTTTTTTCTAAATAGATATTGGGGAGTTCGAAGTGTGTTTTGGTTTGGAAATAAACTAGCTTCTTCAGTTTGCAATTGTATAAATGATGTGTGGTCAGTGTGCACTGTCACCATGTATATCACTCCTTGTGGTAGGTATTGACAGTGTATCAGTGACCAGATGACGGCGGCCAGATCTTTTTGCATATGGCCCATGAGCATTTGGTGCTTAAACTTTACTAGAAAATTAGGCCACCAGGTGTTAGAATTCGTCATGCTCCTCTGTAAAAAAAGCCCCTACAGTCATTCCGGAGGCATCACATTATACAAAAGATGGCTTATCTTAATTGGCATGGCGTAGGAAAGGCGCGGTGGTAAAGAATTATTTGGTGGCATCAAAGGATTGCAAACATTCTTGCTTCCAGAAAAATGACATGTTCATGCCCAGCAAGGGTAGAGGGGAGAGATCCTTTCCACTATTTCAAGAGAAAATCTTAAGGGACATTACAGAACCTAGGAAACTTTAGAGTTGCTTCTGGGTTAGGGAGTTTGACCAAAATCTTAAGGACTACAGTTTTGAGGGGGCGATGACATGTCAATACTGAGTACAGGGTTTCCTAAAAATTGAACTTTGTCCATAAAATTTCCATTTCAAGGGCTTTTAATGTGGACTTGCTCCATGTAGGATAGCGGCAATTGCTACCAGGTCTTTTTAATGTTGCTTAAGTGTGGGAAGTGGACTAAGATGTCTTTAATGTATGCCACTGCACAATTAAATTGAAGATCTCTCACTCATGGTCAAACACCCTCTAAAATATAGCAGGAGAATTTATCAGACCAAATGACATGACTTTGAACTAGTAGAAACTGTAGCTCTTGCAGATGGCCATCCGCCATTCTTAGACTTCTCTTAATCAGAATTGGTGAAGGCATTCATGAGGTTCATCATTAAAAAGACTTTGGATTTGTAAATTACTTTTTAAATTACGGCTTTGAGTGGGATTGGGCATGGATCATGAACTAAAAGTATTTTTAGGCGGCCATAATTTAAACAAGGTCACATATGCCATCTAGTTACTGGAAGATCATTACAAATGACAATAATGTGGATGCTTATATGATTATCCACCCTTTGGCTACAAATTATTGATTAAGTCTTTATTGGGCTTGATCTTATGCCATGATGTATGGGTAGAGGGTGCGGTTAATCTTTATGAGATATAAAGCCAAGAAGAAGTCTAGAGGGAACTCAGAATGGTGCGGTATGAAATTGGACAAGTTTACATTTTAGTCTCATTCTAATCTTCAATATTTATGGCATGGTGGATAAATCTTCTATGGAGTCTGAGGAATACTTTACTTTGCCACTACTAAATTTCACCTCAGTCAAGGGCAAGAGTTGAGGGATCTCTTCTGAGTGGTAAAAGGAGGTAAAGGCAAGCGTATTCCACTCAAGGTTGATGGACACCAATTATAATTATCCATCAACTACCCTGAAATTATAGGGTAGAATAGGTTAAAACTCAAAATAATTGGTGTGAAAGCAATGACCATGGGAAGAAATATGCTACATCTCACAAAGAGGCAACGTGATCATTGGTACCATTGAGGCTCCCAATATTACCTTGTGATAATACTAAAATTAAGCCTTGTGCCATTTTGAGGTTGACGATGTTGATATAAATGCCGGAGTCTAACAATGCATTATATAAAGCTTATCTTATACTAAATGTTTTATCCAAAAAAATAGGAAGTAAGCATAATAAAATTTGAAGCCAATTATGTCACATAGACCTGAGTTAGTGTCTATGCTCACGACTAACTTGCTATGATTCTGGGCTTTTTAAGAAGCTGGGAAGGCATTTTATGCCACTTGAGAGTAGGACAACTGTGCCAAAGTGGTACTAAGGGGTCCATCAGAGGGTGAAATTAATCTAGGTCAGTAAGAATCAGGATTTTACAGCGCTCCTCCTTGAACTCTACATCATTGTAAGCTGGTAAAACGAAAATCATAGGAGCCTTGGGGTTTATTGAATTAAATAGGGTGCTTAGGGGTCTATTATTCATATTTTAAGAGATCCATGAATGTGGACCTTAGGGATGAATTGAGCCATTAAAATCCCTGGAGTATAGCACTATTGATCTGTGTAATTGCCTGATTATGCAGGAGGGTAATTATACCACATATGATTGTAGTGTAGTCTTGAGGTTGAGAAAGGTGGACTATCCAACTTGTAGACTATCTGTACCAAGACAGAGGGGGTCGTTGGGAGAAAGAGCAATCACTGCAAGAACTGATATTATGGTAGATGGCCAATTTAACAATAAAATAAATCTTAATAGAACCTCAGGATTATTGACTTTGTTTATATTTTTGTTTCATGCAACCTTCCTTGCAGTCAAATAGCATAGGAATCCCTCATTCACAGTGGAGAATGACGGTCTGATGGGGCAGTGGTATGTTTACGTGGGTCTGTTTTTTGTAATCTATCTGTACCCAGGATGGACCTCAATCTGTATAAACAGTTTTTATGCTACCTTCAGAGTCAGGTGACCAAAGTACCATGTCAGGTGGTGGCTTTCTCACTAAATTAAAATTGGCTCAGAATGCGGTGATGGCAAAGTCTCTCAGTTTTCTTTAGTAAAAGCTGAATAATCCTTATCTGGGTACTTGAAGATGATAGAGTTAATATCCATATTAAATTATAGTTTATTTGGAGACTTTAATTTCTTTTAGGATAGCACTTGGTAGCAGAATGGCTTCTGTGAGGTGATATCTAAGCTTTAGCTTCATTAGAGTCTGCATATATGGTAACTATCCTGGGTCATGACCAATAATGCTAATTTTATCTCTATTTAAGAAAATCAAGTATACTTATATTTTTAAGATCAGAATTTTGAGTAATCTTTATTAGATAAAAAGATAATAATAACTTAAGTACCAGAAGATAATCAGGAATGTGATGAGGGATAGGCGAATACCACATATGAGATTTGAAGTAGATTGAGGGATGCAGGAGGTTATGGCTCATTACAGGTTCAGAGTTAGAGTAGATCAGGATTTATTAAGGATGTATGGACTGATATCAAATGATGGTGACACTAATAAGTTGTTTCCATTATCTGCCATTAAGAATCCAATAGGTAGTAAGGTATATTGTGACATAAGGTTAAGGGGAGTGAATAGAGGAGTTAAGCACTGAATATAACTTTGGACTTAATATTCTGATTATATTAAGCTGGTTCAGGCATTATTATAATTTCATCAGCCAGTGAAGCACTAATCAGGGCAATTTATCCGGAATTTTATTGGTATGGATCTTGGCGTTTATGTGGGAAATTGCTAAGCACTTTAAAATATAGCATTTGATGATTTAAGGCCTTAGGACTAATAAAACATTGGTTGACAAAAAATGGTATTGTTTTGGCATTAAGCCTGAGAAAGCATCAATAAATAAAGACTTTTATTTTCAGGCTATAGTCAAAGAAAGCCTTGGACAATAATTAAATTAATACTAGTTATAAACTAAAGTTAAGAAAATAGTTAGCAAATCAGGAACCATACTTTGAGGCTTCACCTGAGAGCGAATCCTGAAAGAGCCTTAAGCTTTGACTGGGGGTGATAATGATTTCTCCAGATGTGCTAACCTTGGTAGGATCCCAAACTAAAAGAGTTGGGATGAGTGAAATAAAATAAAGCAGCTGGGTCAGATATTGGCCTGGCGATTAGAAGTATAATTCCCATCTCACAATCTGTGGATAATCAATAGTATGGCAAATCTTTTCATCAAATCAACTCTGATAATGTTCTCTTTGCTTAATCTAACTTTAAAGAAATGAAGGTCCCAAGAATTTAGCATTTAACTTCACTTAGGATCATCAAGCTTTGTCTTAGCATATGGGCTGAGGGACAGGGGTAAGAATAGGAGCCATTCTTGAGAGGCTTTCTTAGGATAGATATAAACTAAGGTTCACAGGGTGATGTGGTATCTTCTAAATTCAGGGCTTATGTTATCCATAGAAAAGGTTTGATCAAGAGATTTTGGAAAAAAGTTTTTATAACCATCTGGTGGGAGAATTGGATAGATGGAAATCACCATGGTGGCTAGTAAAGGCGAGCTTCAATCAAGAGGCATTGGTCTATAGGTCAGATATGATTGTTTAAATAGCCAAAGAAAAAAAATTTTGAGTTCTATGCTTAATAAATGTTACAGAGGAGGCAGAAGATATTCCTTTTCCAGCTAATTTTCTTTCATAAAATGAAAGCTTGTTGTTGGATTTTGATAGGGAAGATGCTTGCTAGTTCTTGTCACCTTAAATCCAACAATTTAATTTGGGGGTTCTTTCTCATCACTCATAAGTAAATATCAAAATACTAATAAATACTGAGAAGGTTAATTTTTATAGATTTTGTTAGTAGCCACACAGGTTAAATGAGAATACTATTATAAATTGGTACTTAGTATTTAAAGTGACTTCAGCATAAGTGCAATAAAAATCAATTCAATATTAGCTTCATTTTAAATTTAGAAATATGAACATTTGGCCTATTGGCACTCTCAAATCTCAGCTCGCCTTGATGGATTGGCCAAGGGAGGGTCAGAAGTAGGTATGAAATATCCATGATGCAAAGATCAAAATAAATTTGAGCCAATCACCTTGGCAAAAGATGGTTGCATCTTAAGGGACCCCATTCAAGGCTATAAAAGGGGTGTTGCGGCGTAGGTGCATGAATTAAATTAATAGTAAGTGTTGGAATCAGGTTTTTATTATGCTTGCAGGTGCCGATTAGCCCTTAATTTCAACAATAAAGCAGGAGAAGTATTTATCTCAACTGCTTAAATTAAGGAAGGGGTATTTGACCACTAATTGAAATAATAAATTTTAAAGCTTATAGTAAAAGTTGGTTTTAGAAAGTTAACGTAGCAGAGTGTGGGTTAAGAAGCGACCCTCTTGCACTTGCACTGCTTAGTATTTAAATGAATTAAAGCTTGAAGTGAGATAGTCAAATAATCCATTATTAGCTTTGAGCCTATTTAGGAAATATGAGGGTTTGACATATTGCATCTCTTAAAACTCTTCTTGCTTAATCAGAACAACGGATGGAGGGTTGAGAGTAAATAGGATAAAGCACTGAGGTAACGTTTTGATGAATATGAGCCAATCACCATGGGATAATAATTTCACCTGGTGTGACCCCCTCAAGGCCTATAAAAAAGGCCTGGTCTTTGCTGGAAGTCTGGAGACACAAACTCTTGGGCTAGACTGGTAAAGGGTCCCTTATAGGAAGAAGAAGAGACCTAATGACCCTGTGGAGCTCTTGGCTTAACTGGGGGATTTGGGACATCTAGTTGAACGTTGGGTAACTGCATTAGCCCCAATGGATCCCTCCACAATATCCCCTTTGACTGTTTCTTCCCTTGTTGAAAGATTAAAGGAGGTTTTTAGAGAGGTGATATAGGACAGAAGTCACCAACAGCACCTCCACCCTCCACTGGCCTCCACCCTGCCATCCCTCACTTCCTTGAAAAGGAAGAAAATCGGCTTTAAAACTCAGGAAAAGGTTCCAAAGTCAGGAAAACAGTCCAGAATATGGAATATGATATTCTGAGTCCAGAAATGTCAATTTTAGTTTAGCAATCCGTTCTCAAAAAAAAATTTAAAAAATCCTTTAAAATTTGTCAGAATTGCCCCTGGTGGAGTCAATTCTGTCACCCCTTTGATACAAGTAAATCCACTCAAGTTTAATCAGTAAGGGACCCTACCTAACGGATCAGAAGATTACGTCATCAGAGTTTTTGTGATCTTTTGCATAAGCTGATGTGACGGTTGAGGTTTATCCTCTCTCTCTCACATTGCCCTGATCTTTGGTAAGACAGGGCAGGCTGTGTCTGGATGTATGGAGGAGGAGGGGGAGTTGGTCCTGGCAGGGACGCCTAAGGCAGGAGCTTGGAGTAGGCCAAGGAGCCAGATGGGCGTCCAAGTCGAGGAAAACGAGAATCAGGTAAAATGGGGAGTTTCGAGATTCGATTTGGATTCGAATCAAGAATGGAATGGAACAGGTGCTTGGAAGTTTCGCGGTTCATTTGGAGTTTGAAATGGAACTGGTGCGGAACTGTGAGAATCGGAACTGGCACAAAACCATTGAGTGAGGATTCCGCGATCCTGCTGTAAGGTTTACACCAAGCATTAGTCAGATTAGCACCATAAGCTTGTGTTAAATTTTATATTAGCTTGTAGCATGTGTATATAGGGAAGGAACTGGGAGCTGGAGGCTTCTCAGTTCTGTTTTCTATCAACCTGGCCAATATTATATAAAAGAACTTTAAAATTCATATTTTTATAATTTGAGTTTATTTACAATATTGCCTAACTGCAGCCATGTTTGTCTTGAATCAACAAGAATTGGACTTTGAGAGTGAGCTTGGGAGAGCTATTGCATTCGTGGCTCATTGGAAGGAGCCAGTGCGTTACAGCTGAATGATGACACCCCAAGCCCAGGCTGAGTGCCCATGAGTACGTCAGCTGCCACTGTATAGGAACACACCCATGACCCCTTTTCCACATTTTTTGTATATAAGGCAACTGCCTCTGGAAGGGCAGTTGTCAGTCCATTTTCTCTCAAAATTTTTAAATAAGTGCTGATCTTTACTCAAATATTCTCCATGAACCCCGCCTCTTTTCAACATACTTAACCTTAACCCAGCGAAGTATGCAGCAATCTATGTTTTATGCCTGATGGTCATTGAGTGGGCCATCCAAGCCATCAATATGGCGCCCACTAAATGGTGATCATGATGATCAAAGATTTTTCCACAGGCGCGCAATGCCGATCCACTGCTTCTAAAGAGTTTTTGGATATGCTGAACTCTTTGCAACAATCTGCTCCCCCTTAAGCACCTGTTAGACAAGCTACGGGTCTGCCTTCCACTTTGCAACTTAGTCAGATAATTCAGACTAATTTGACCTACCGAATCGCTGGTGGTTAAGCACAATTTGGGCGAAATGAGGCCATCTCCACTAATTGTGATTCTCTGTTCATAGGCAAGAAATGGCCATCCTTGCAACTGAGTAAGTAACCAGGCACCGGACTATCAGGCCATCTTTCTGAGGGATAATCTGGCCCAAACCAGTTTATAAAATTGATCCACCATCCTGACAACGTCCCTGACCCCTCAACCCCATTGTAAAACCCCTCACGGGAGCAAAGAAAAACCCAAGGCCTCCCAACAGTTAAATCAATTCAATTTAATTTGAATTTCAAAACAAATCAACATTTCCAATATTTTGAAAATTTAAATACTTTTCATAGTTCTTATTATTATGAAACACTGCCAGAAAGTTTGGAAAAAGAGCCCAAAGGTCACCAACTGCAAACTTAGGAGGATTGGTAATCCTCCCCGCCTCTCCCACATTTGGGAGAAGCTCCAGAAAAGCCTTTAGTTGCCCCATTGCAGCAATTTAATTTTCTATAGGGCCTTTGGTATGTTCTTTAACCTTTATTTCCCAAGAATAATTAAAGATCCCTCCTACAACTGATCAGAACTGTTATGACATTGGCATTCTGGGCTTTCCACTGAATTGTTACACTCCCAAATTGGAAGTCCAGTCTTGCTTTAATCAGCAGATTCCATGACATAATAGACCAACCAATAACTTCAGCACAATCCGCCCTCCTCATAGGATCAAGCGAAGCAATTTCTTACTTAATTACAATGAATTTGCATTCCCTGTGTGACTTAGATTTCTCTTGCTGGTCACTTATCACCTTCTGAAGGGCATGCAAACAAATTCTATTGACCCAGGATAGCGTTCATCCAGCACCAGGAAATCAGTCTTAACCTTCAGCAGGTGTAGCAATATTGGGATTCCCCCAGTCCCATCTCTTAAAGTTGCGGAACAGGTACTAGAAGCTCTGGAAGAGCTTCATGTACGCTTTGCAGCTGTGGGCTCTCAAAAACCCACACCCACTGATGCACATAGAAGCGTGGCTCTATTAGATGCTCTCAATAAAGAAGCACGCTGCTGGGTCAGAGGAGTATTATGGGCTGCAAACAAAATGGGGAATCACAAACCCTATTGAATCTAGTATCTGATTCAGTACAAGCACCTGAATATAGAGCATCCCGCCTCAACCATCTCTTTACCCTCCACAAGATAGTCCCTGACTTTACTTCATTGGTAGATGCCTTCACAGCATTATTACTAAGCTGGGATCCCTACGGACATTGCAGTGGCAGCTTTCATAGCAGTTTTGGACAACTCTGCAGCTAGCAATGTTGCATGAGATCCTCTCCCAGTATCCATGGAGGCTGCAGTTCCTTTAGCATATTAAGTGGGGGAAAACCCCTTCAATAAAAATATACCATCAGTAGCAGTAATGTCATCTCCTCCAACAGCAAACCCCCATCCAGCTAGTTTATTCCAGTCTAAAACACCTGCTCCTACCCTTTCAGGGTATAAAGGTCAAGGGAGCTCTACCTGGGGTTGCAGTGATATCTCTATCCGCAGGTTACTTTGAAAAGCAACAAACCACCAGTGGAGAGTCCCTTCTCCTTCTCTGCAGATGAGGAGCTGACTGTGATATTGGAACCAAGTATCTTTACTATAACACCTATCCGAATGGCCCAGGTGGAAGCCCATATAGCACCTATTCAGGAAACTGATTCTCATACAATGCGCCTAGTCATTTTCCTACAGGTTAGCCACACTTACCATACAGGACCATGAAATTTCCTCCCCAACCAAAGTGAAGAACAAAGGAATAGTGGTAGATCCTTACAATCCCATCCTGCCTGGGGACCAGGAGAACCTCACAGAGGGATTCCATGGGGAGAATCAGAGTAGCTCATTGGTTACTAAGGTGCCACTTCTCATTATGGGGCCAACACCACTTTCCGCTGCCCTCTCTCTTTCCATGACCAATAAAGAGGACCAAGCTTATTTCCTGTTTCCCATTACCTTCAAGAAAGCTACAGAAGGTCACAGTACAAGCACTCCTTGATACTGGAGCAGCGAGCAACTTTATGGATCTAAGAGTGGCACACTCTCTAGATCTGGACACAGTGCTAGCTCCTTCTATACTAGGAGCTTCATATGCACCAATAATCTGCCACAATGTCCAACGTCCAATGCAGTTCTTCATCAAAAATTTGGCTTCTGCGACCGCTTTTCAGCTGTACCTGATCTAATATACCTTGTCATTATGGGGGTAGGGTGGTGGCATCATAACAAGTGGACATCAATCTGGATCTTGATACTCTGTCCTTTGCCAATAAGAGATGTAGTGGGGAATTCCAACTAATTAAACCTCTCATAACAGAGCCTTACTTAGCTCAATTTCTTCCTCTGAGCTGCCCCATTTGGACCTCCCCCAAGATTTTCCTGACTTCCTAACCCCATATAAGGATCTTTTTATATGTGGCTTGCAAAATCGACTTCCTCCCCATTAAGAATATGATCTTTCCTTCCAGCTAACAATGCATCTTTTTAGGATTAACTGCCCTTTGTACCCTAACATTGAGGAAGAAGACAAGGCGCTGGGCATATGGCTAGATGACATGCTGGACAAAGGATGGATTACCAAAAAATTCTCCCCCGTTGCCTCCACAGCTGTCTTTGCCAAGAAGTCAAATGCGACCTTACGCCTGAGCGTGGACTATGGCCATGTTAACAATGTGACAGTTCCAGATCCATACCTTCTCCTCTTGGAACAAACCATTGCTCATTCCATTGCTAAATCCTGAGTCCTTTCAAAGTTGGACCTGGTTAATTCCTTTAACCAGGTGAGGTTCAAGGAGGGCCAAGAGTGGCTCATGGCCAGTAGGACAAGGCGTGGGAAATTCCAGTTTAAGGTGATCCCATTTGGACTGAAGAACGCCCCAGCAACCTCCCAACGATTTATTGATGATGTCCTGGGGGATCTAATATTTATCTGTGCTGTCAATTACATTGATGATATCTTAATCCATTCACCAACTCATGAACATCACACATCAAGGATTTGGAGGATGTAATGGCATCCATTCTCAAAGCAGGTCTCTTTGTCAAGCCTTCCAAATGTGATTTTTTTGAGAGAAAGTAACTTTCTTAAGGAACCTGGTACTTAAGGATGGGTATGCTGTCCTCCCTGTAAGCTGGAGGCCATTCAGTCCTGGCAACCCCTACCAATTAAAAACAACTAAGAAGCTTCATGGCAACTGTGATTTTCCTAAAGAAGTTTTCTACTGCGCTCGCCCAACTGGCCTCGCCCCTTTATCCACTGACAGGGAAGAATGTCCCTTTCAAATGGACAGAGGAGTTTCAACAAGCCTTTGAGGCAATAAAAGCAGTTTTTCTGTCAGCGCTAGTCCTGCAACATGAGGACAAATCCAAGTCATTCATTGTGGCATGTGATGCATCAGCAGTTTCAGTGGGAGCGGTACTGTTGCAAGATCAATAAGGGATGGAGCAACCTGTGGCATATTTCTCAAGGAAACACACCTCCAAAGAATAAGCGTGGGCAATTTATGATAAAGAGTTGGCTGCGGTGGCATGGTCGCAGACCCACTGGAGATATCTTCTTCAGTTAGCAAAGCATGAAGTCACAGTACGCACTGACCATAAGTCATTACTGTATTATCATAAACCCCAAAAGCTAGCCCACTGTCAAGCATTCACATACAGGGATCTTTGTAACTTTCTTTTAAGTATGAGTTCATAAAAGGGCCATTAAGTACTGTCTGATATGTTAAGTCATAACCCTGCCTTGGCTTGAGGCCTGGAGGAGGACCTGTATGAGCTCACCACATTGGTGCCTTCCACCATGATCCTCTCCCTCGCACCTGTTAGGGTAGCATATGCTGATATATCTCCAGAAACTCCGTGTGCAAACGCGTTTTAGCAGGCCAACTATGTTGACCAGAGAAATTTAAATTGGCGAATGACCTGGAGACTAAGCATCACAAACGGCCCTTGTACCACTTAAAGGATGAGATAATCTTCTTGCAGGATAGAATTTGGGTCCCACCCACCCTGCGCATGCAGATTTTGAAGAGCAAACACCCCACCTGCAGTAGGCCATCCTGGTTAAAAAAAATGCGCTGAGCTAGTCAAAAGAACCTACAATTGGCCTGGGCTCTTCACAAATCTTCCAGCTTGGGTATCAAGCTGTGTTATCTGTGCTCACTCCAAATTAGACCGCACAGGAAAAAGGCCTTCTCTTCCCTTAACAAGCTGTGGGTCCCTGGACGTCTGTCACAGTGGACTTCATTGTTGAACTTCCCATATACAAGGGGTGTGATGTTATAATGGTGATTGTGGATAGGTTCATCAAGTTTTTATTATTTATCCCATGTAACACTACCATAACTTCTGCAAATACTGCAGCACTCTTCATCACTCATGTCTTCTCCATGTTTGGACTCCCAGCGAAAATTGTAAGTGACCGTGGTCCACAGTTCATAGTCAGGGTTTGGGATGCTTTGCTGGGACTTCTTAGCATCAAAGCCTGCTGTTCTACAGCATATCACCCACAATCAGATGGGCAAACTGAGAGAATTAATCAAGTTTTATAACAATATTTACATTGTTACTCTCAACCACCCCAGACACTTGGGCCACAGACCTTCCTTTAACACAATTTGCCTACAACAATGCCCCACACTTTTCCACTGGACTATCCCTTTTTGAAGCAACATTGGGTTACGATCCATCTTTCCATATTTGAGCACGTTTAACCTCACCAGTACCCGCAGAAGAGTATTAGATCACATAGATCCAAGAAACCCAAACGCTTGTCCAAGATTATTTATCAAAAGCCATTGAAGACTATAAAAAGTTTCAGATAGAAAAAAGCCTCCCAGGCATGAAATCTCTGTAGTCTCATTTGTTATGCTTAACACTCGCCACTTGAATATGAAGGTTTCTTCTAAAAAACTGCTAGTAAGAGCTCTGGCCCTTTTGAAGTAGAAAAGGATTTGGGTATTACTGCATACCGTATCAAGCTTCTTACCCATTGTAAACAACATAGAGTATTCCACATCTCTCAACTATGCCTTTTTATGGGTGAGCTTTCTTCTATTCTTGAACCTATTATTGTGGGGAACTCTCAAGAGGCAGAAGTGGGTGCAATACTGGCCTCAAGGAAATCCAGGAGGTCATTCTCGTACCTTGCTGCATAATTAGGCTACCCAGACTATGAAAATAGTTGGGTAAGTGTAAGGGACTGTGAGAATTGCAAGGAGTTAGTGGCTGAGTTCCATGAGTCGCATCCTGAGGCCCCCTATCCACCCAAGAAAATCGCTACCATTTTGGCCATCAAACCCCTACTAGACAAAAGAATTATACCCTGGTTCACATACTAGGAGGAGGGATGCTTCCCGTTTAAAAAAAGAAGATTATAATATAAGTCTGGAGACCCAACATCTTGGGTAAGACTGGGAAAAGGTCCTTTATAGGAAGAAGAAGAGACCTAATACCCCATGTGGAGCCATTGGATCAACTGGGAGACTTGGGACAAGTGGTTGGTAAACGTTGGGTAACTGCATTGGCCCCAAAGAATCCCTCCACAGTATCCCCCTTGGTCGTTTCTTCCCTTGTTGAAAGGATAAAGGAGGTTTTAGAGAGGTAATATAGGACAGAAGTCACCAACAGCACCTCCACCCTCCATTGGCCTCCACCCTGCCATCCCTCATTTCCTTGGAAAGGAAGAAAATCATCTTTAAACTCAGGAAATGGTCTTGAAGTCAGGAAAACAGTCCAAAATATGAAATTTGATATTCTGAGTCCTGGAATGCCAATTTTAGTTGAGAAATTCGTTATCAAAAAATTTTAAAAAATCTTTTAAAAGTTGTCAGAATTGCCCCTAGTGGAGTCAATTCTGTCACCCCTTTGATTCAAGTAAATACGCTCAAGTTTTGATCAGTAAGGGACCCTACCTAACGAATCAGAAGATTACGTTGTCAGAGCTTTTGTGATCTTTTGAGTAAGCTGGATGATGACGCCCCAATCCCAGGCTGAGTGCCCATGAGTACGTAAGCTGCCACTGTATAAGAACACACCCACGAC